>OY365807.1:25093209-25173243 GCA_959347315.1 Bimastos eiseni
CCCCCGGTCAAATATTAAATTTTGCCACTTGCTCGAGTCGTTGCTGATGAAAGCGGGATTCAGGAATTTGAGAGCAGTTTTCTGTTAGATAATTTAGTTTTGACTGTGATTCATTGAAGCATTTGGAGTGCGGATAATGTGTTGATTTTCTGAGCGCACTTTATTTCGTATGTCGAGTATTTATTTCGCAACTTGTTTGGTGTAATATTTATGTGACCGATGTCAGAAGTTTGGAGTGGTTGAAGTGTCAAGTGTTGACGAAAAACTCGAACCAGACGTCTGTCCCTTCGAGGTGTCACATTTCTCTTATGATATCATATTCTAGTTTCAATCGATCGTCTGCTCTGGTCTTGTCACTCTTTGAAATCGGTTGCTTCATCGCAGTCAGTATCATCTTCATCACCACACAATCTCCTCCGTCACCAGTGGTAGGAGCAGCAGCAGCAGCGGCAACGGCATTGCCTCATCTGCGAACGATTCCTTTTGAAGATGATCGACTCTGTCGTCGATTCGAAGTCTCTTAAAAGACTCGTTCAAAACTTCGTCAAGAGAATCATTTAAAGAGACATAGAAAATGCCCACTCACTATATTCGAATTATGTCTGTATTTACAAAGCCACTGTTAACCACGTCCACTGTTAGCCACTTTCGCTGTTCACCACTTTCACTGTTCATCACTTTCATTGTTCACTCACTAGCATCATTACGACGACTGCTCTTGGGCAGATTCAACATTTCGTTCGCTTCGTAAACTAATCTTCATGATCGATTATTGGCAGGTAAAAGAACGATGGGATAGTTTCAAAAGTTCGATTCGACCAGGAACAGAGTGCGAATCTTCCCTGTACGTAGCGTCTCTCTTACTTGAAGAACACTTAAGAATCTAAGTGCGGCTGTAAATGTATTTATTCTCTTGTTAATGAACTTCTATTGCTCTGGCTTCTAATGCAAGTCATAGAAATTGTTAAAGCTCCGCAGCGTGCTAGGCTTCTTAAAGAACGCTCATATCTAACTTCATTTTTCTCAATAGCAATTGACAAATCGATGTCGCACATACCAACGAAATGCGGCAAAACCACTGAAGGTATCGCTGCAGCTGCGCTGTCGTCCTTAAACGCCCGGACGATTACGGGCTAATGTTGGTAGCCTGCGACGAAGTCACTTGATATAATATAGGGCCTACAACGTTCAATTCAGGGATATCATACTTGCACATTTTATAACTGCCAAGTTGAACGCCATCTGCATGGATGATTACATGCGTTTTATCTGCCTGTAGGCTCTATTGGAATTAGAGTCAGAAATTCTTAGAATTGTCTACTGAGTCATCATTTACATCCACGACGTTCTCACCGCATAATAACTAGCGACATTTATTGTATTTAGTAACTGAGTCCCTGCTGACCATGTCGACGTGGATTCAGAGCACAGTTTAACCAGTCTTGTTTATAGCCTATCCTATTTATAATTATGTGCCATAACACGGGTCATAAAAATCTATATAATTAGACTCACTTAAGCATACACGTAGATAAATTGGAATAAAAGCGAAATTTTACATCGAGAGCCCAATGTAGTAGGTTTTTACAACTCAGGTATGAAATGAGAGAGTTGGAGGGAATTGACCCTAACGGTAAAAATTCATTTAAAATATGAAACATATAAAGGAACTTTGAAAAATGGCTACCATTTAGGAGTTAGATCAACGAATTATCTTTTTCTTTTGTTCTAATGCAGTTACTGCTGTCGTTGCTTTTCATCTGCTATTGCTTTCTTTCCCATCTCCTTCTCCTCTTTCACTCCTCTACTTTCTACTCATCCTCCTCTTTTTTCATCGTCGTCACCGTAATCAGTTTCTTCCATTTTCTCCTCTTCCCCTTCTCCTCTTCCTTTTTCGCTTCAAATGACTCGCTTGATTCCATTCCTCCTGTGGTTCTAATTATCTTATTTTATTGTTTGATTAAGATCTTCTTTGATACTTATGATGCTTCTTGTGATATTTCTTAATTACTTCCACTTGTGATTCTTTTTCTTTCTTCTTCTGCGTCAGAATGATAATATAGGCAGTCTTGTGAGGAGTGTCTGCAGACACGGGGCACCACATTTATTTGCTTCACTCCAATTACATAGGCTTACACGTAGAAGCATTGCTGTCCAGATCTAAGCTTACTCGACAGTCAATCTGACCACAGCCCAACAATTTGATTGCCGCTGAGTGCTGTCATAAAACGAACTAAAGTATATAACAGAAATGCATTTGACGAATCTAGTCAGGGTGAGGGCAGAATCGGGTTGCATTAGCTTAGTTAAGCTTCGGAGTAATTGATTATAGTATTTGTCTTGATCATGTTTGTTCCAAAAATCCGTTTATCACTTTTTGGCTGTTAATGCAAGGAACTGCATCCATGGTGGCTCAGAGAATACTATGGTATACTTATTTCCATACAGAATCCAGTTAATTTCAATGAAAGCGCAAGTGGATGCAACTGGAGCATTCCGATATTCATTGCCAAGTGCTATTGAATGGCTAGAAATTCTAAACAAATCAAATAAGTCAGTGTTTTGCTTATTGTGCCATGTTGACTTTAAAAGAAAATGGTTGTTTGCAGAAAAACAAACAAAAGGGCTTTGACGACACAACGACGTAGGCAGAAACTGTCATCGTCATCAACATCATCATCATCATCATCATCATCATCATCATCATCATCATCACCACCACCATCATCACCACCACCGCCATTATCATCATCATCATCATCACCCATTATCCTTATTTGCGTCTTCGTCGTCATTGCGCTTAGGTCTGTCCTTATAATTTGCTTCAGAATTCTGATTAAGTTCGTTAGTTTCTTCCTCGATGTTGCAATTACAGACTTTCAGATGCATCAGAGGCATCAAAGATTTTCGAACAATCCCTGGAAAACTTATTCACGAAGTAGATAATTTTATTCAGACGAAGATGAAACTCTTCTGCTGAGTGTGAACATGCTGTCCATCGTTGTGGTGGATTCGTCCTTGGCATTGGCAGTCTTTCGGTTTCTCAATCATCGTCCACTTTCCTTTGCACCCAGGGACGGTCAGAGCAGCCCAGCGTGTCTGCCTGGCGTAGACGCCATCCCCCTGGCATCTCTCCCCCTTATAAGGATCGGCGGCCGTCGGCTGGCACTCAACACAGATGACCATTCCGCTGACCAGGTCAGTCGTCCAGTTGGTTAGGATGCGACCAGGTGCCCCCGCCTCTGTCTCTGCCGCAGCAGCCGCCGATGGCGATCCATTGATGGACGACGGTGCGTTGCACATTCGCCCGACCTCAGTCATTCGATAGATGACGCAATAGCTTTCAAGAAAATGAAAATACACGATCAATACGACATAATATACAATGCACTGGAAGTTGACGATGCTATATGGCAAAGTTCGAATGTACACAATAAGAACTGTCTGTCTGTCTCTCGACTTACATGTAGACCCCTGTATACTTACATCCATTATTGTTACTCACGATTATGTTTCTGCTGCTGTTGATCGAAAATGAGTTTACCGTGGGCACATTCACTGATACAGACAATGCCTTTGATTCCGTAAATCATCAAATTCTACTGGCAAAGCAAAAACCTTTTGGCATGCTCCTCAGTCCTACTCCATCTGTTGCAATGGCTTCTAGTCAAATTTATTAAGAAACAATTTAGGTTGGCTTGTTTGACCAACACTTACCTATCATTATGCACTAGGGCCTACTAACTCCTTACATGTATCTCTTGGCTTTCAATGATTAGAAATCGAAGTGCATCGTATCATGGCGACTGACTATCTGCGTCTCACAATTCTGTGTGACCTTGCAGGCGTTAAAAGTTTAAATACTTAATTGATAATGATAATAACAACAACTACAACGACGATGACAACAATCACAACCACAACAACAACAACAACAACAATAATAATAATAATAATAACAATAATAATAATAATAATAATAATAATAATAATAATAACTGTACTAGTGAAGCCAAGAAGAGGTGGACGAAAGCACAATATGACCAAGATGATTTTGTCCCGCATTACTGAATGGGGACTGCAGGGGCCAGACCAGTCGACTAACGATGAATTGCCATCGACGTCAAGTCGTAAGCTCAAGTCCGCTAAATGCGACCACGCCAGGTATTTAGCCTCAACAGTTGCAAGCAAGCTGGAGGTAGGTAATTTCAAAGCAGCCATCCGTCTCATCTGCAGCGAGGATAAGCCGGCGCTGGACACACCAGAAACTCTGGCCGCACTTAAGAAAAAGCACCCGCCTGCGCCAGTGGACAGGAGAACACCGTGTGATCCAGACAGTTTGGATCGCTTCATCCCGCTTCAAGTTTCTAAAGAAGATGTCGCTAGGGCAATCTCCTCTTTCCCTGCGGGTTCGGCTGGTGGCCTAGATGGCATAACTCCACAACACTTAAAGGATCTGATGGCCTATGGGGTAGATGACAACATCTGGCAACATCTATCTGACCTTGTCAATCTGCTCCTAAAGGGAGGTCTATCCGAACAGGTGAACGAGGTCCTCTATGGGGCAAACCTTTTAGCCCTGAGCAAGAACGACGGAGGCATAAAACCGATCGCCGTGGTCTACACATGGCGTCGTCTGGCGGCAAAGTGCGCTAATTCGCATGTGGTAACAAGGCTGTCTCAACTGCTCGCCCCCATTCAGCTTGGGGTAGGCATTCCAGGAGGCGCTGAGGCAGCTGTCCATGCGACACGTCGTTGGATAACCGCAATGCCTGAAAACAGCGTCCTAGTGAAGCTCGACTTCGCCAATGCCTTTAACACTCTGCGCAGAGATTGTCTTCTAGAGGCAGTTGCTAGAGAGATCCCAGAGCTCTACCACTTTGCTCACCTATTCAAACCTATTCAAACCGTGCACTGTTGCGCTATGGTTCAAACATAATTCGATCCGAAGAAGGAACGCAGCAAGGCGATCCTTTGGGACCTCTGGAATTCTGTCTTGTGCTGCAACCGATTCTGATGAAGCTTCGATCGGATCTGCGTATCGGATATCTGGATCACCTGACATTGGGAGGTAACAAGGAAACAGTGGCCGACGACGTTCAATTAATCGAGCAGGAATCAAAGAATCTGAGATTGTTATTGAACCGCAGCAAATGCGAAATCGCGTGTCACAACACCCAGATGCCGAACAATGACCCCGCGTTTCAAGAGTTCACAAGCATAGCCCTTGAGGACATGACCTTGTTGGGTGCACCTCTGATTCCAGGTCCAGTCTGTGAACATGGTCGTTAATTCAAAGGCTAATGACCTCGAGAGGGCAATCGGAAGATTGTCCTTGCTTTATACACATGACGCTCTGGTCCTGCTGAGAAACAGTCTAAGTGTACCAAGGCTCTTGTACAGTCTGCGCAAAGCCGTCTGCGCTGATTGCCCGGGCTTGGCTCGGTTTGATCAACTGCTGAGAGAAGGACTGTCAAGCATTTTAAATGTGGACCTTGACAATGACTGTTGACTCCAGGCTTCTTTGCCGGTGAGAGATGGTGGTCTGGGAGTTCGTTGTGCATCTACGCTGGCACTTTCTGCCTTTCTGGCTTCTGCTGCTAGTACAAGCGAACTCCAGGCATGCGTCCTACCAACAGAGTCTGCTGAGGAACCATATGAACTTTCGAGTTCAGCACTCAACGCTTGGAAGACCCTGACAGATGCAGAATCACCAACAGGAGCAGCGAGTCATCGCCACAAAGAATGGGACCTCCGATTCACAGACAAGGCATGGAAAGGTCTGCTGGAGTCCAATAACAATCCATGTGACCGTGCTCGCCTGCTGGCCTCACGAGCACCTCATTCTGAAGACTGGATGCTAGCGCCCCCTGTGACTGCCCTAGGCCTGCGCCTCTCATACGAGGATGTACGAATGGCAGCCGGGTTGAGGCTAGAAACGACGCTCTGCGAGCCACATTTGTGTCACTAATGTCAAGAGAGCGTCGACGCAAAAGGGCTCCATGGACTAATTTGTAGAGGAGGCAGCGGAAAACATCAACGACATAGCATGTTGAACGATGTCATCTGGAGAGCTCTTGGCAGAGCGAAGATTCCAGCGCAAAAGGAACCTCTCGGCTTGCTAAGAGAAGATGGAAAGCGACCGGACGGCGTTACGCTCATTCCTTGGACACGTGGTCGATGTCTGGCATGGGACGTGACAGTGCCCGACAACTACGCCAAGTCACATCTTGTCGACACATCTAACAGAGCTGACGAAGCAGCCGAACGCGCAGCTAAGACGAAGAGGGCCAAGTATTCCACCAGAACCAACACTCACGACTTCGTAGCCCTCTCCTTGGAATCCGGCGGCGCTTGGAGCAGTGAAGGACTGCAGTTCATCTCAGAGTTGGGTAGTCGAACGAGTGCTGCAACCCACGATCCAATGGAGACATCATTTCTGTTCCAACGTATCTCGGTTGTTCTTCAGCGTGGGAACGACGCCTGCCTCTTCGGGACATTGCCACCACTCACTTAGCTCACCCACATGGGCGATAACAGCATAATATAATAATAATAATAATAATAATAATTTCTTATTCTAATAAATAATAATAATAATAATAATAATAATAATAATAATAATCATCATCATCATCATCAAAATCATCATCTTCCAGTCACATCACTTTATCCCAGTCGCAGTCGAAACCGCAGGTAGGTGGCACACAGAGTCACTGAGATTTGTCACCGAACTATGGGGCAAGATCTCAGAAGCAACAGTCATCTACTTCAACGTTTGCCCGTCGCCGTCCAAGTTGTAAACTCTATAGCAGTTCTGAGCACCTCAAGCTCAGATTGGAACCATCGGGAAACTGGAGAATGATTACCTCTTGCGTGTAAGAGATATTCAAAACAATCATAAAAAAATAATAAGAGGATGGGGACATTAAAAAAAATTATTATCAAATATGAAACTAAACGATAAATTCAATTTAAGACCTAAATTAACTATAGACTATAAAATATATAAAGAAGAAAATATGTATGTAACTAACTAACTAACTCACTCACTCACTCACCAACTAGCTATGTATCATCCACAAAAACTTTTGGTCCACTGGACCGATTGTTCTCAAATTTTCCGCTAATGCTCTTTACCACCCGAGAACAGACATAGGGTCATCAGTGGCGAGTCGAGTTAAATTAAACCCACGGCGTTTACGAAATTCCTGTTGGTAGATTAATTAGTAGGCGTGACGTAGCAGTATTATGAAATAGCTTATATATATAATTGGCTAGGATTAGGTCAAGTAATACGACTGACGTAGTATGCAGACTGTTATTGATTGAAACTAGGAAAGGTAAGACTAACGGTCGATGGTTGATGGGGCAGCCGCCGGAGTCCAAATGGGCGCCCTGTTGGGGCCATATAGCGGTATAGATGACGCCCTTACGATAGAGGCGACAAACATGTCACAAGACAGACGATCCGCCGGAGGCGGTGAGTATCAGCCAAACAAATTTTAATTGAGCTGAGAGAAAATTAAAAGAATGTGCTTCAGCCCGTGCGTAGATAACGCCCTTACGATCGAGGCGACAAACATTTCACAACACAGGCGACCCGCCGTAGGCGGTGAGTAAAAGCCACCTTCGCTGTAACAGCCACCTTCGCTAAACAATGTGGTTTGACCAGCATGGGAGAGCAATGTTCAACACATTTAAAAATTGTAAGGACTACCTTAGGCCTACACTATTTCGACCCGGGTAAAGCCGAGTAATTCAGCTAGTAGACTATAAAACAGAAATATAGAATCTGCAAAATAGCAAGGCTGAGGCCGCAGATTGTTGAATTCATTTTGGATCTAAACAAGTCTCCTCTGAATGAGATACAAACATCAAAAATGACCGAGATGGGAAATGAAAGGGTCAGCATTTAGATGACCTTAACTGCAAACGCCATTGCCAAATTATGAGATTGTACAATTACTTCGGATTTTGCGTTGGTCAGCGATTCCTGACGATGACAACAGCGAGACTAATAGTCTGATTTATGTAGCGCCAGTGGACCTTACTTTTCGCTGTCCCTGGATGCACCGTTGAGCGACCGATAACTGAAGCGACCTTTGACCTGTAAGTTGCGACGGATGTCGTTGTATGTTGAATAGTTCCGCCACATAGCTACGCCTATTGGCAAAATTAGAGCGATTTCTGAAAATAATAATCATGGGCAAAAAGAAATTAATTAATTATGAATACACGAATCAATGCACGATAAGAGATTAAAGTGTCAGACGTCAAGACTTGAGACACGTCGCTAAGGGCAGGTAATTAACACAATGGCGGGCAAGTTTTCATTTGAACGGAATCCATAACTGCAAAATCTGAATAAAGTGTCAGAAGATAAGCACTGTGCATCAAATTGATCTGAAATAATTGAGCAAGGTTAGTTGCTGCTTAACGATAATGTGTCATAACAACGATTATCGGTGTTGCCGTCCTCCATTATTCAGCTCGGAACTGGGACTACGAGAGTATGGGCAGTGGTTAAAAGTTAAAACAAAATAGAAATATATGAAGTTCACTCTTTTCGAACGAGAGATGTTTTGAATGGTCACGTGAGGCAGCCACCTAGCGAGTCACAATCAAAACGGATGTTGACTTTTAATAAGTATAAGGTTTCGCACTAGTAGCAGATGTAAAAGGAAAGGTACAAAATGTATATTACAACTGCATTATATAGAGTGACACAAAAGTTCGTTCATCGCTTTCAAACTTAAATATCTCGGTCAAAATGATTCCGATCTCTCAGATATTTTTCAAGCGTATACAGGACTCAAATAATAAATAACCATGAAAATTTTAAGCCAAACGTGCGTTTAATGACGTGACAGTGCACATTGGGGCGCGCGAGGCTAATTTTCTGGTTCAATTCTGCATGTGACGTCACCATTATTTACGCCGCTTAACTGAGTAAAAATAGGAGCATCGACACCAGACTGTGGAAGACTGGTCTAATGTTTTGTTCACCGATGAGTCACCGTAAAGGTGACTCATCGGTGTTTTATGTACGGAGTCCATAAAATGATACAGTCTTCAGTTCACAGAAGGAGAACGCTTCTTCTGCTGCACAATTGAAGTTTAGTCGGTCAGTGATAGTGTGGGGGAGGGATGACCGCTATTGTTGTCACAAGGTTTCACTTTGTGCTAAATGGTACTGGACTGAACTCGCAGTACTACATTACAAACATTCTCGAGCAACACTCGAAGCCATCGTTCGAGAGACAACGGCATTGTTGTATCACGAAAGTTGTTTGTTGGGAGTATTTAATTAATCAGATTGGTGAACGCTGTATACATAAGCTGTGACGACAAAATGGCTAGACTACAAATTCCCGTCGCGTACAAAGACGAAGGAATAGCCATCAAAGCTCTCTGGATCTTTCTCCTATTGAGAACCTGTGGGGTCTTTGTCTCTCAGAGTTTATAAAGATCCTGAGTCAAAGAACATTGATCAGCTCAAACGTCGCTTCCAACGTAAGTGGAGATCGATGGAAGTTGGGACACTTCAGTCGCTGATTCAGTCTATGCCGTATAGAGTCGGTGCTGTCATTAAGCAGATTTAACGAAATACTGTACGCTAATAGCCTACATCTGTAAGACCCATAGGTAATAATACTGTGTTATGGTCTACTTGATCCAAAATTTTGCTTACAGTGATATTAGGATGAAAAAACTGTATCGCGTGCAGTTTTTGCCGGGAAGCTGGTCCTCTACAATTTTTATGATATATAATGGTAACTACTGACCGGATCAGAGCCAAACTTGCATCATAATCTTTCATTTGATTTGTGAATGCGCTGACAAATATCATAAAAAATAGCAAGCCCTTTATGAGAAAATGCATTTTGAAACCGATGAACGAATTTTTGTGTCACCCTATATATATAATGACATCTGCTCATCTGCTGATGAAGCTAACTCGATTATCGAATCATGCTTTCTTAATCTCTCCTATCAGTTTTATTCAGTCAAACAGGGTTTCTAGAGGACAAGTAGTAGACAGGGACTTTCTCCCTAGCTATCACCGCCAGACACCTGCCAGAAATCCTGCCCATTATAACAAGCCAAATAATAAGCTATGTAACAAACATAGAGCAAGCCAAATAACAAGCCATAACACAAAGCATAAGCTTATAACAAGCCGTTATAACAAATCATGTAACAAACCATATGAAAAGCCATAAACACAAAGCAGATAACAAGCCATACAACAAGCCCTATAATAAGTCATGCAACAAAGCCATATAACAAGCCATATAACAAAACCATATGACAAGTCATATAACAAAGTCATATGACAAGCTATATAACAAAGCCATATGACAGGTCATATAACAAAGTCATATGACAAGCTATATAAAAAGCCAAATGACAAGCTATATAACAAAGCCACATGACAAGCCGTATAACACACCGTATAGCAAGCCATATAGCAATCGTCTAACAAGCCATATCAAGTGGATTTTGGATGCGCTGAGTCTCAGAGGATTGGACGGCATCCATTTCTTGTTGAACAAACAAGTCTCTGCAATTTCAGTTGCAATCGCTATCTTCTTTAGATAGACTGCTTGAGATAGACTACATATATAGGCCATATATACACACCTATGCATGGCGCATATATAGTGCAACGCGCAGAAACTAAATATTATCTTATTTATTACTCTTTCCGAATATATCGACTAAATCATAGAACATATAGTCATCGAGGTACGTCTGCACCAGCCACATGCAAACAAACACATACATATGCATATATTTACAGGTGAATATACGGATACACACGCAGATAAATATATATAGGTCTTATTATATATACGCAGAATTCATATACATACTATACGCATGCAGGTACATGTATATATTATATATATATATACACACCGATATGTATATTCTGGTACATAGCAGGTCATAAAACCTGTAGCTGATATGAGACGTGTTCCTGGCTATACCGACATATTATATTTATTGTCCTATAGCATACACTAGCAACAGGAAGGTGGAGCCGTAGAGTAATGGCGTGCAGAGCTGAGGAAGTGAGTTCGCTTCCAGCATCAGCATGAGGCTGACTGGTCCGCGCAATAGAGCCTTGCATGGCTGCCGACAGTTGAATTCGATTAAACGAAGATACTCTTGTCATTGTGGGATTTTGAAAAAGCGCTTTACGAATGTTTATTTGCATGTATCTATGTATCCATGTCCCGTAAATGCACCATCGTGAGTAAGAACTATGAACAATCTCATTAACATATTCTGTATATGAACCATTAACATAGAATATTATCAATAGTTTCTGTGCCACCTGTATATATTATACATGGGATACAATATTAAGTGATAAACTTTATGTTATATTTAGCATTATCATCGTCATCGTCGTCATCATCATCATCGTCATCATCATCATCATCATCATCATCATCATCATCAGCTGCTGTCATTCGCAATTTTGTGGCTATGGGTACGAATAAATAATCCATATATCTTCTTCGTTTATTGCTTTTCTGATGTTTAGTCCAAGTTTTAGTATGTTGGTTTGTTTGTATGCTGTCTAGCCAGCGTTCGTGAATAAGATGGTGCCTGCGCTTGGCTTTCAAGTGGCGTTTTAGAAATTTGGAGATTACAATATCCGTCTAAGTCTTAGTTGAATTGGATATAGACTGTGTTACTCTTTCCCTCGAATCCTGTATGTAGTTCACGGTACGTGATTTGTATACCTGTATGCGGCCTACATAAAATGTATGCAATGACATAGATTGTGGCCGAGACAGATGGGGTCGTTGATCAGTTAACCTTTTGCAAGCGGCGTAGCTTCTTCTGTGTATTTTTAGACAAGATATAAATCTACCCTATGATATCTCAGCAAAGAACCACCGCAAGCACCTAAGGAATGACCTTTAACACATGTGCGCACATACACTCACATACACACAGACAAACACACACGCACACACACACTCACACCACACACACACCCACACACAGACAAACACACACACACACACACATACATGTGATGGGAAGCCAGTGCATCTCGCCAAGAATTTGACTTCCTTGTGTCTCGTAGCGAATTCAACCACTCTTTGATCTCTTGATTTCACACGTATCGAACCAGATGTAATTCGATTACGATCACGATTTACTGCCGTTCTGTGTCCGAAGGAAGCATATGTAGGATCATTAACCCTTAATTACCACTCTTGAGGCCGATGTGAGCGGCCAATTTCTATGCGCTTGATATAACAATTGGAGTGGTTAGGGCTAAAGCTTATTGAATATTCGCAACTATGACAATGGTTGCCGTGTAATTAGCATAAATTAATGACTTGGTGTCATGTTGCTAATAATTCAAGTTTGGAAAGTCTCAAAAACTATACATCTTAAGGTTTGATATAATACATTATATACATGGTCCTCCTGCTGAGCAGCTCTCTCTTGTTGGATCGATCTATACTCACTGTCACATGATGTCCACTCATGATGTCGGCCAATCGAGTTAACCTAAACTCCTCTAAGACCCAACTGATATGGTTTGGAACAAAACACCATCTCCTTAAACTCAATCTCCCACTTCTCACGTCAATGTATCCTGATGTCACATTTGCATCCAGTGTCCGTGACTCATATAGGTGTCACCGGTACGTGACGTTTTGGCGCAGCGCCGTTTTGGTGCAGGACGTTTTGGCGCAGATCTCTGATACAATTTATATTCTGTATTATATAAATATATTCAAATGCAATATACACTTGTCGTAAATTATTCCACATGGCATATCAGGTTAAGACTCGGAAGCGTCGGTAGTAGAAGAAGGATCGGTGAAAAGAATCATGTTTAACTAGTAGCCGGATCAATGAAAATGATACTGTTGAACTGGGAGCTGGAGTGACGAAAAGAATCGTGCTTACATGGAAGCTGGAGTGATGAAAATAATCATGAATAAATGGAAGCTGGATTGATGAAAATAATAATGCTTAAATGGAAGACGGGTTGATGAAAATAATCATGCTTAAATGGAAACTGAATTGATGAAAATATTTATGCCTAAATGGAAACTGGATTGATGAAAATATTTATGCCTAAATGGAAGCTGGAAACATAATGCCGCTTACTTGGAAGCGAGATTGCTAAAAAGATTGTGACTGAAAGGGTTCCACGACGAGTAAGAATTCTCATATACATCCCGCTTCCATCTTAACATAATTCTTTTCATCATTCCAGTTCCCAGTTTAGCACAATTATTATCATCGATCATGCTTCGTGTTACGTTGTATATTGTATCACATATCTGCGCCAAAATGTCCTGTTCCGAGGCGTCACCCTTGATAGCATCCTGTCCTTCTCAGAGAATCTCTTGCAGTTGACGTGCTCATGTTACTATCACATGCGCCAAAACGGCGCTGCGCCAAAACGGTCGAGGCATCAGAAGATCTGTATTCTCTCCTGTATTCACAACAATAGTCCATGCTTTCATTTGTTGTCGCCTTGACTACTGCAATTCACTCTTTGCTGGGCTTCCCAAGGCACGCTTATCTTCTCTGCAGTCGGTTATGAACTCGTCAACCAGGCAGTCAGGCTTATTGCTCGTCTCCCTCGCTACACCGATATTTCTACCTACATGACCGACGTCTCACACTGGCTTCCAATTCCATCTCGCATCCAATACAAGGTAGTCGGGTCCTCTTTGTCCTTATAACTCAACAAGATAAAGCCCCGAAATATATCTGCGACTTAATGCGAAAACCTTTGTCTGTTGTCTCCTCCCGCCCTCTCCGGACTGCGGATCGACGTGATCTTCTTGTTCCACGGGCAAAGACTGCCATTTATAACTCAACACCGTAGCTTTGCCATCGTAGGCCCTTCTATGTGGAATGACCTTACCCCCATTATCCGTACCAAGTTTTTAATCGGGTTCCCATTCTTACCCCTACGTTGCCTGAAGACTTTCTTATTTCCTCGGAGCTGTCACGCCAAGAGCGCTTCTGAATAGCTAGTACTCTAAGAAGCGCTATGTAAATAACCAGATACAATGCGATGCAGATACGACATACCTATAGACTAGCATGATTCGCTATACATAAATATATGCTATAATATATTGCACATAATATTTCCTAATCGCCAACGTTTTCCTAACTTTTGAGAGATCATTTAGCCCTATACCACATGCCTTGATAGGTCTACTACATGTACTAATACTGAGTCTGATTCTACTATTATTTTTATACCAATACTAATACCAATGCTATTGATAATATACTAATAGTCTAATAATGCTTGTAACAATAAACAACCCAGCAGCAATAACAGTAGGCTTGCCAATTATGATTATAACTAATTTTGAAATGATGAGGGATCACATGTACCTCGGAAAAACAATAAATAATAATATCGATATTGCCGCTGCTGCTGCTGATGGTTATGACTATTATAATTTTAACTATAATAATAATAACAACAACAAAAACCTTCGTTAATTGATTTCAAACTGACGCACCGTAGTTTGTTAACGAGTATGAACGGCAATCACAACTTATAATAGAAGTAAAATATATTGTTGTCCCATGCAGCCATTCAAAGCGCCTATCACGTCCTAAATCTAATTTAACTGATGCCGACGGCGCCTAGCGAATGGAAGGATTAGTCAACCGTCTAACGGGATTGGATCTCGCTTCCTACTGTTCTTCACGACAGTGTGTTATAGGTCTACATTACTTCACGCTTCTTCTTAATATGACGAATAAAAGAAACAAGAAACGCTTGAAGCAAAGAGTGGATTAATTAGCCATCAAAGTACAAGCGGTCTAACGCTTAAAGATGAGTTGCATTGACTTCCCAGTCAAATATTAGCGCAGAGAGGAGGAAGGATAAACGTTAGTGTGTTTAAAAAAAACAATTGCATCAGAATCTGGAACGGCCCGAAATAAATCTAGAGCCATAACCTCTGGAGAATAATTAACAATAGGCGTCGAAGTCATAAGAGATATTACTGAGATGGTTCATTTTCACAATGGCTACACGCATACATACATGTGGACATAAATTTTATGTAGCGCTTCTCGACTCAAATGCATGAAATAATTATTGCTGAGACTGGATACTCATTGGCACAGCTGACCATGTTGCGTTTACCTTTCAGTTTGCGTGTAACGGTCGACAGCGTTCGAGGTACTTTGCAGTTGACTCCCTCGCAGATGCCGTACTGCAGCGTACTTTCGCACTCGTTGCCTCCGTTCCTTGGGTACCTTCTGATGCGTCTAGTTCGATTCCGGACCCCCATTCCACACGGAACGCTGCACTTTCCCCACTTCTGCCACGTCTCATCCAACAGACAATCGACAGCTTCAATCAAAACAATCATTTCACAGGCACGCGTATTTTCAATCAAAAATAATTATCAACGCTTGCCACTATACTCAATCGGTAATCAACGGCTTAAATAAAAAAAATCAGACTTATGATTACATCTATTACATCTGGACGCTTATATAGCACCTTTTAACCATCCAAAGGCACTGAACCATAGCGTGGCTGTTGGACAGACACCTCGAAGATGCGTGATTTACAGACACAATAATCAAGGCTGATCGATGCATTCGTTCCCTAAAATTGTAAGGAGGTATGGTACAGTCATGATGACCGGTTGCTTACCTAAGTTAGGTGAGGTGTGGCATGGTGGCCGATTGGCTAGAGCAGTCGGCCTGTAACGGCGGGGAGTATACGGGTTTGAATCTCTCTCTAGGAGTTAACGTGTATAGGGACCTTGAGCAAGTCCTTCGCGCACAGTTGCTTTTCAATATAACTGCAATTGAGCCACCATTAGAGCGTCTGAACAAATTGTAAGAAGGACATAAAATTATTGCTGTTTTGTATATTACACTGAAACGTAGTTGATAATTTATAAGGGTAAACAGTGAGGTAATTTAATTGATCGTTCATCAAGATGCGATAGAATAATTCAACGCCATTCAAGATAAGTTACTGGTAAAGTATTTTAATTCTTATCAAGGTATGGTAAGATAATTCATCGTTTATGATGAATAAACGCGAGCCATAATAATGTTCGTCGCAGACCCATAATAACTAGCAAAACTATGTTGAGGCTTGATCCTGCGTTTGAAACAATAACATGAAGAGGGCAACAGTTAATTATTGTTGAAATGGCTTTCCAACGTCGCTGTTTCATTTTACAAATCATGAGAGGATGTAAATTCCGGATGCACTCGTGAAAACCAAGTTAGCTAAGCTGTGGTCTGTGCATCTCTGATGAACCGTCACAGTCCATATTATTATTCGTGAACTCTAACCATACATTGTAGTTTATAGATCAAATAAGCGCTTTGTCTGGTAGGCGCGTATTAAGTGTTCCTACACACACACACACACACACACGCACACACACACACACAATATATATATATATATTATATATATATATATTATATATATATATATACATGCACCTACAACTAATTTTACACGTACTCACGTAGATACAAACATGTGTACATATACGTACACAAACGCACCAATCTCTCAGTTGGCACCAGTGCTCAATGCGCAGCTGACGAAGCCCTACAATGTATAGTGAGCGATGCTTACGTTGGCAGTAGTCTCGATAGTCATGGCAACAGTCTCCTGCTGCTAGGCAGTCTGAGTCGCAGAAGCACCTGGTGGCATCAGCATCTTCCGTCAGTCTCTCGTAGACGCTGCACGTGATGTCTTTACCTGGGCAACAGAGCCTCGCGTTGACGCATCCGCCGGAATTGACGTCCACAAATCGACCACCACCCATAGCCACAGTGTCGCCGAATTCAAGTACAACGAAGAAACCACCCATCACAACGACCATACAATATGTGCTCCACATCTCGTGTAATAATTTGAGGAATAAATTCAAACAATATCCGTAGCAATTTCTCCACTATCAACAGCTTTTAAGTTATCCAAGCTATATTATATTGCAATATCAATTACGATAATTAACGAATAGCTCAAACGATTTAGGAAGCGATGCAGTTGATACCGTTTTATGCACCTGTTGGCTGGCATACAAAAGGCCTAGCGCGCTGTTAATCCGTGTTTTTCTACTATGGTTTGTGTAAGGACGTTCTGGACACAGATACTCTTCGACAACCAACTTCAGTTCTTACAGCTGCGAGTTAAGCTCCGGTGAAACCATCCGGTTGTATTTTATCCAGTTAGTCCAGTAATCCAGGAAGCTAACACTGAATGAAATACTGCGAAGACCTGCAGATGTCTGTTAACCAGATGGTCTAAAAATAACAGGTGAAACAGGAGCAGCAGTGGTTCAGCTTATTCCGATAGCCGTCCGAGATTCTGTTAAACGGTTGCTGTCGACATTTGCCGCCAATGTAAGAGAATCCAGAAGAGAGTTCTACATAGCCAAGTTCTGTGGTCCATATTGCCTTACATCTTAAAAGATTCATGATAAGCTCACGAAATAACATCGCATGCCTATGTACTCTACATATATATATATATATATTGGCCTATATATTATATGCATATATATTCAACAAAGTTATCATATCAACGCGTTAATGTAACGTAGGCAATATACACGTGAATGCATAAATATATCGACACAAACATCATTAAACCATAGGCCTACATATGACAGTGTGATCGTAAAAAGCAACCTCCTGCAAATATTATTTGCATTACTACGAAATGTTCACAAAACGTGGAAATTAAAACTGATTTTATCTTGTGAAGCAGTAGTTTCAGTTAGCGACATTGGGTGTTAACAAAGATCATTAGCATCGCCTTTCTCCTTTATCCAGGCTTGGGACTGGCACTGTCGGAGTGCGAACAGTGACGAAGTTAACTTCAACATTGTGAGCAACGACTAGCGATTTAAAAAAGTTGTACGGTCATATGTAAGAAAACAGCGTCAAAAAGTCTCAAAACAAGTTCAGGGAAGAGGGCAAAAATAAAAGCAAACAAAAATAGTGCCACATAAACAATGAATTTTTAGGCTAGAGTTTAACCAAGAGAATTTCCAGAAAGGGCATGGAAATTTGGAGGACTAAAGGGCCCCCTGAGAAAGATAGAATGAACCCGGAAGAAAACTATAATATTGGAAAGCGTTTGCCACGGAGTCGCTCGACTTTCAGTCAATCGGTTATGGTTTCAGTGGTTGCATCTGGTCTTGGCAGAAATGGATACACTTCGTCGAATCAGGTGTGTTATGACTAATTGAAGCGTAGTCCTAATACCAGAACTTCCAGTCAACTGAGAAGCGCTTACCAGTTAACGAGAAATGTCAGAATATGGCATCATCAGTTTCAGCATGAGGATTGGGCTCCAGCCAATCGTGAAACGGTCCAATTGCTGAGTGCTGACAAACGAAACTCAGCTCTTGATTTTGTATCTCCTGCACTATAACTAAATGCAATCCCTGTATCACGAGATTGAAGTAATTGTATTGGCTCTAAGGCATTATAGATTACAGAACTGGATGCTTAGCACGGTGGCCGATTGATTTGACCGCTTGTATGGTATTGTTGTGTAAAGAAAGGCAAAACATTTAGGTGATGAAAGGGTAATAAACATCACTATACATACAACCATAAAAATGCATACATACACATACAATGTCATACATACATACTTAGGTCTATTGAAACTGGTGCTGGTAGTATTGACTGTATTGACAGTATTGGAAAGCTTGTGAAATTGTTCTGCAAATTTCTTGGGGTTATCAATGTTTTATCTTTTGTATCTAATAATTAATTGCATTGACATCTATGCGAATAGCGGGTGTCAGTTACAGATTCACCAGATGGGCTGTTTAACCGATCAGGATTTTGGATTTGTAAATAAAATTTTTGGATTTTTGGATTCTAAAGCAAAAAGATTTGGAGATCCACCATTCCTCAATGAGCAATTTAACCAATTTAACTACTGGGCTATGTAAAGTCCGAACACATGTAGGCCTAGGGCAAAGTAAAATAGACCATAAACGATAATTAATTGTAGATTATGACTAACAGCTAACAGGATGTTGATTCAACGACATAATATTATGTAAAATTCGTCTATTGTTGATGCTTGCATAAGCTTAGACCTACTGCATTGTGCGTACAGTTACTGACGTTACAGCGTGGGTGGCTTGAGTAACAAAAGGTTGCTTGCTGGAGTACGACGCCCAACGTACCAAACATAAAGGATTATCTAGAACAGAAGTTTATTATGTAACGTAGGCCTTCGCTATGAAGGTTTGTGACAGGCAAGGAATAAATTTGAATCAGAAGTAGTTTCTGAGTCAGAGACGAAACAAAAAGACAGATAAAGAGCATAGAAACATATTACACACTAGGAGGTAAGATTCATTAAGAAAGTAAGGTTCATTAAGAAGGTAAGATTCATTAACAAAGGCAAGATTCATTAAGAAGGTCAGATTCATTAAGAAGGTAATATTCATTAACTAGACTTGACCTGAATCTGGCTTGATGGCATTGCACCATGTCACGTATAATTGTTTAGAAAAATATATATATAAGAATTTGATCAATTGTCTCAAAGTTGATCAAGTTCCAAAAGTTCTCTGAATTACGATTCACCCATATTGCAAAAGCACACTTAATTAGCGATAACTGCTTCTTACCAAAGCAGGCACGAGTTACAAATTGAAGATGTTCGGTCATAACTCTAAAATCTAAATGTTCAATCATCTACACAAATAACAGTTCACAGAATCTGACATAGTTGTCCACCCAATGCCCACTGTCAGTTGAAGAATCCAGGATTGGGTTCTAAGATCGTCAGATAAGTGTGTGTATTATGATCTCAATGGAAAGGCGTTAGGTCTTAGTCTGCTTAACCAAAGTCTGATGAGTCATGGTATGAGTTCTTGAAGAGACGACATGTTAGTTATGCATGACAACTCCATCAGAAAAAAGAGCCTGAAGTAGAAGATTATAGGTGATTGACAATGAAGTTGTGGAATCTAAAAACGCTTGATTCGGGAGACAGATCATTCCAGAAGCGCGGTGCAGTGTGGGATATGATTTGGTTGAGATAAACTGTTACTGGGGTCAAGTAGGACTGAAATATGAGAACAACTTGACTGGACGACGAAGAGTTCGCGAAGATATATGTGGGCTTGAAGCAATGACGAGAGTAGTAGATTAGAGATGAGACCTAGGACTGGATGATTCGCTCTAGAATTTTTAGCCAGTTTAGTGGGTTGGAAATGGGAGTGACATGAAGATGCTTGGTTGCAGTGGTGGCAGTTCGGACTAGTTAGTTTTGGATAAGCTGCAGGCGCTCGAGTAGTAAGGACTCAATGTTGAGAATAAGGGATTGGGTATAAGAACATTACCCCCGGACATTACCTTCCGGACATTACCCCCCGGACATTATCCCCCCGGACATTATACCCCGGACATTGCCTCCCAGACATTACCCCCTAGGACATTAACCCCGGACATCACAATATTTCCATAACGCATATATACATACATACATACGTACATGTATACATGTGTACATACATGCATGTATACCTACAAACATATATGCATACATGTGTACATACATACGTGTACACATACATACATGAGTAGTAGAAGATGTACCATACTGGGCCATTCAACCTAAATCTTGGTCCAAACCACTCCCCTAATAGGTTAAACAAGTTAAAAACTTGTTTTATCCTATAGCCTAGGTTAAAAAATCACCAAAAACAGCATCAACCTAACCATAGGTTAAAACCAACATCAACCAATATCCAGGAAAAAACGCCAGGAACTTTCCAATAGTTTCGATCTGGCGTGTAC
Organism: Bimastos eiseni; assembly: GCA_959347315.1. Lineage (NCBI taxonomy): Eukaryota > Metazoa > Annelida > Clitellata > Crassiclitellata > Lumbricidae > Bimastos > Bimastos eiseni. The sequence continues at coordinate 25,114,060 of OY365807.1, forward strand.
AAACCTATAGGCATGGTCAAAAACTCCACCTATACTCCCTATAAGTCAAAACCCAAGGGAATTTCCAAAGTTTTGGATAATGGGAAATTTCCAAAAGTTTCAACGAGTCAGCAGTTTCGACGAAACCTAAGCTCTAGGTAAAACGTCGTGAAATTTGGCTAAAAACATCGACAAAACCGCGTTAATGTAAAACCTCTTGGATATTAGGTTAAAACCGTGCACCAACTCGATAAAGGTCCAGGAATTTCACAACAGTTTCGATGATCCATTACACACCAACACATATGATATTAGCCTATACCCACATCCTCAGTAGAAGGTCTGTTATAGACCTAATTATAACGTAAATTTACTATAGTTTCGCATGTAGGCCTATATATTCTAGTGAAAAAAGTTAGATGTGCAGACGACGATGGGCGATATAACACACTTTCACGGATTTGGTGAAGCGCTTTCACACGATGGTGCGAAAGAAGCTGCATGGATTAATTCCAACAGGTTAGTTGATTATAAAAAATATTCTTGTATATATAAAATAAAGGAAAATATTTTCTCAAAACAGCTTAAAGAATTGCTAATTCAATATAAAATGCAATACTCAAAGAAAACTGTTATTGAATTAAGAAAAATCGCCAAGCAGAGTGGCTTGGTGGGGTTATACGAGACTGCGGAAAGCAGAGTTGATTGCTAAGATTGAAGCCTACAGCGCCCCCTCACCAAATGTCAGTTTGCTTGATGCCCCCGTTCCTGACATTAGTATCCCAACACTAGTTCCCATACCAGCCACGACAGTGCGAAAAGTATACGATAAAACTAAATCAGCGATTAATACATTCGCAAAGTGGATCGAAGGGTACATACCTGATGAGCCAAAAAGAGAGGTGAACGAGAAGTTAGAAGCACTGAAAGTCAAAGTGAATTCTATATTCTGTAAAATTCATATGAAGACACGTAAAATTAGAGAGACGGCTTCAGCTATCAAGGGCTTCACGAAACAATACACGGTAGAGGGGGCTAACGGTATTGATGCCACATCTTTTCTTGACGCCGTTCAAACACAGGCGGCAGACTTGTTGACTAAAAATCGACAGACTAAGGTCAACTTTGTCCTTACCTGCACAATGGAGCGCGTTGACATGAAGTCTGGAGAAGTAGATTCCACAGATTTTCCATTCGTTTCAAGGACTGAGGTGATTCTAGACTCCACCGATGTAAGTGAAATTTATAACAGCGCGAAAGATAAAATTATTGAGTCGATGGCTGCCTTCCAGATGCGTGGTAGTAAATGGAGACTCAGAGCGGTTCAAAAATTAGATATCAACACCGTTGTTTATAAACCGTTGAAAGGTAGTTCCACTACCGAAGGAGTTAGCGAGAAAAGAGGCTATAATCAATATGAAGAACAAAGATGAAGAATGCTTCAAGTGGTGTGTAACGAGAGCCTTAAACCCAGTTGAAAACCATCCAGAAAGGATTACGAAAGAATTAATTAGACAGTCTGAGGAACTTAATTGGTCCGGTATCGAATTCCCAGTAGCAGCGGATGCTAATGTGATAAGTAAGTTTGAGAAAAATAATAATATTAGTATTAATGTTTTTGGTCATGAGAAAGATGTTAACCTATTCCCACTATATTTATCAAAGCATGAGAACGATAGGTGTGTAGATCAATTACTCATTTCTGATGGAGAAAAGAAACACTATTGCTGGATAAAGAATTTTAACAGACTGATGGTTGCCCGAACGAAAAAATCCCTTAAATCAATGCACTATTGTAAAAGATGCTTAATAGGATTCAGTAGAATCGATTCCTTAAAAAAACACGCCGAGTACTGTTACCAGCACGAGGCACAAAAGATAGAACTCTCAGAACCAGGGACTATGATAAAGTTAAAAATTTTTTTAGAAAGATGAGAGTTCCGTTTCTAGTGTATGCAGACTTTGAAAGTTTTATTAAACCTATAGACACTTGTCAACCAGATCCCAGCATGTCCTACACCAATAAATATCAAAAACACGTTCCAAGTTCTTTCTGTTATTATATAAAATGTTTTGATGATGATCTATATTCACAAACCCCATAACGTTCACAGCAGAGAACGAAGACGATGATGTAGCACAGATATTTATAGACACTCTTATAGATAATATAAAAGATATTTATAATCGATTTAAATTTTCAAAGAAAATGATATTCGGAAAGAAAGATCAGACGCTTTACGACGCGGCTACAATTTGTCACATATGCGAAGGCGAACTGGGTGATGATCGAGTTAGAGACCATTGCCACCTCACCGGTAAATTTAGAGGTGCCGCTCATATAATCTGTAATTTAAACTATAAAGTCCCCAAGTTTTTCCCAGCATTGTTCCACAATCTATCCGGTTATGACAGTCTTTATTCATTAAGAAATTACGAGGTGATGATAATGAAAAGATTAATTGTATTCCTACCAACGAGGAAAAATATATCTCATTTAGCAGAGAGGTTGTGGTTCATAAGTTTGTAAATAAAGAAAATAAGAAAGTAGAGGTTAAACGAGAATTACGTTTCATTAATAGTTTTAGACTCATGGCATCGAGTCTCGACGCTTTATCGAGGAACCTGAGCAAAGACCAGTGTAAAAATATAAGCAAGCACTACCCTGGCAATCAGCTCGATCTCTTGCTTAGAAAAGGTTTATACCCGTACGATTTTATTAATTCCATCGATCGATTGAATGAAACAGAACTACCACCAAAGTCAGCATTCTATTCGAGACTTAACGACTCAGACATTAGTGACGAAGACTACAACCACGCACAGATGGTATGGAATGAATTCGGATTTAAAACGTTTAGAGAATGCCACGATTTATATAACGTAAGTGATGTTCTCCTGACGTGTTTGAAAATTTTAGAGATGTGTGCTGTGAGAACTATGGTCTAGATCCCGCCTGGTATTATACTTCTCCAGGTCTTGCTTGGGACGCCGCATTAAAGTTGACTGGAGTAGAGTTGGAGTTGTTGAGTGATTATGATATGATACTAATGGTTAAGCATGGGATAAGAGGCGGGGTTAGCACCATTTCACATCATTATGGGCCGGAAAACAATAAGTACATGCCAGCGTTTGACGATAGCAAGCCTACAACATTTTTAACCTATTTAGACGCGAACAACCTATACGGATGGGCAATGTGTAAAATCTACCAACTCATAGGTTTCAGTGGATGGGTAATGATGAGCTAAACGACTGGAAAGGAACGCCATGTATATAAGAGGTGGACTTGGAATATCCGAGAGATTTGCACGATCTTCACAATCTCTTGCTCCAGAGAGAGTTAAGGTCAAAGAATCAGATATAGCAAAACTTATACCAAACCTGTGTGACAAAGTAAAATACATAGTCCATTATGAAAATTTAATGTTGTATGAAGGCCTAGCCTTGAAGATTACCAAAATTCATCGTGGAATTAAATGTGAAGAAAGTGCCTGGCTGAAAAAATATATCGATCTAAATACCAACCTAAGGACCAGAGCCACCAACGATTTCGAGAAAGACTTTTTCAAACTAATGAACAATAGTGTTTTTGGGAAGACGTCGGAGAACATAGAGGCTCGGGTTGATATAAAACTGGTTTCTAGCGATAAGCAAGCCACAAAACTAGCAGCGAGAACGAGTTACGACACTCGAACTATTTTTGATGAAAACCCAATTGCCATTCACATGAAACGTACAAAGCTATTTTACAATAAGCCTATATATGTCGGTACGTGTATTTTAGACCTAAGTAAAACTATAATGTATGATTTTCATTATAAGTACATCAAGAAAAAGTTTGATGATAGAGCAATGTTACTTTTTACAGATACAGATTATCTAGCTTGTGAAATTAAGACCGAAGACTTCTACGCTGATATAGCTCCAGACATTAGAAGCAGGTTCGACACTAGCGACTATCCTAAAGACCACCCCTCTGGTATAGAAACTGGAATTAATAAAAAGGTCATTGGCATGTTCAAAGACGAAGCAGCTAGAAAACAGATTGAAGAGTTTGTAGGTTTAAGATTGAAGCTGTATTCATACAAGATGGCTGGAGTAGATCACAAGAAATGTAAAGGCGTCAGGAAGAATGTCGTCAAGAAATCTATCACTCACTCAGACTCCAAAGACTGCTTATTCACCAAGACAGAACAATCGAGAAAGATGAATGTCATTCGATCGCATCTTCACGATATCTACACCGAGGAAATTAACAAGGTAGCTCTTTCAGCGGAAGATGACAAACGAGTGATTCAGCAAGATGGCATCCACACTTTAGCATATGGACATTATACTCTAATATAAAATGAGTGTTAAGCAAATCGATGTTGAAGGTGTGACGTTACCTAATATTGCTTTGTCGAATGTGGATCTAATTGAAGCGGCGAAGAAACTAAACATCAAGAATTTCAGAGGAGTTTTTCTAAGAGACGAGCTGCCGAAGAAACCAAGATTGAACGAGTGTGGTATCCTTAATCTGGACGATTCTGATGGCAAAGGAACACACTAGACATGCTGGATCAAGCGGGCTAATGATAAAATTTATTTCGACAGCTATGGACTGCCTCTTCCTACGGAATTGATAAAATATCTACAAAGACTGCTGTTTTACAACAGTGAGCGAATACAACCAGACGGTCAAGTGTATTGCGGTCATTTATGTCTGTATGTATTGAGGAAAACGTGCAACGATGGTTGTAAATTTCAAGAAGTCGTAAACGAATTACATTAAATAATATCACCTATTTAAAAACATGCCTGTCGATAAATTTGGACGAACTGATACTGGATCAACTCAAAGAATAGTTTCTAGAGATGTTACTCTATCTCAAGCGAGTAATACCTTTCTAAAACGAGATGGAACGAACGATATGAATGGTGATTTAAATACGAATGGTAATATGATAAAAGGTCTACCGACTGACATTCATCCACCAGTCTTAGCTAGCCAGGCTGCGAGCTTTGGCCAAGTCGAAACCTTAGTCAACCAAGCGATATCGAATAAAACTACCACTGATAACTCAAGACTATACGTGACTGCAGCACCTACCATGACTTCGAATGTAACGACGATAAACGGTTTTACTTAGGAAGCTAGTGCTAGCGAATATCGCACAGTGGTTGGGATTAGCTTTGAACCATGGAGAGCGTTTCAAAGCGATTCTACCTTTCCCTATTGTTGGCTTTCTAATACATTAGACAATGTTCGGATACAGATGAAGGACCCCACTCCTTTGTCTATGTCGGGTTTCTACATCCTTGCTTACACACCAATGAACGAATCTATTACTAGATGGAAAGTTCAAGCGAGTAACAATGGAATAGTATTTAAAGATATCCCAACGCCTGACATTGTCCTAAGTTCTGGAATGGATGCCCTCTATGGAAGATATTTGAACAAATTTACATTACGAGCATCGTCTAATTACGTTTACTGGCGATTTCATATTATATCCGCGAGCTCCGGAGCGCAATGGACGGGTATTGGGATGTTACAGTGGATTCCTACTCTAACCGATATCACACTCGGAAGAGAATGTCGCGCTGGTTACGTTCCTAGATTAACTTCGAGTACTAGTAATTATGGCTTTGAAGTGAAAGCTAATTCTAAATATCAAAATAACAAAGCCTTCAATGCGTTCAAAGACGAAGGCGAATGGGTGTCTAACATCACCAGCAACTTCTATTTAACTATCAAGTGTCCAACACCAGTAAGAATCTGGAAGATTGGATTGAAAGGGAGAAACAAAGATGCTGAAAGGATTTCTGGTTGGAGTATAGCAGGAACCAACGATTTAGGATTATGGAATACTCTATACATTGCACCTTCTCCAACTCACTTAGGAAATACTTATCAAGAATTTTTAATCGATTCCGTAGTAAAGTACACGTACTATAAATTCTTTTGCATTTATGCAGAACCGGGCAGGCAGGCCTGGATTAAGCGTGACGCTGTTATTCGTGTACGATGATTAAATAAAAAATTATTTTCATATTTTAGCTTAAAGAAAATATTTTCTATATATAAAAGCAAAAAAATGATTGTCACACACGAAAAGTAAATGTCTTCTTCGTTTGCAACTTGCGGAGCAGGGCTCCCCGTATACGCTCATGTAGTGCTCTGTCTGATCCGGCGCCACTACCGTTATCAGGTAAAAATATCCTTCTGTGCCATATAAATATTGGTTCGTTTTAACAGTAAAAATTACGTCTTTTTCCAAAGTTTAAAAATCTAAAAATTTACGAGTTTCCATTTTAAGTAGCTGGATAAAACTTTGTTAGTATGTTAATCTCATCGATTTCTCCAGATTTTACCATTATAAGCCTTCAGCGTGTTCATACTGGTTTTTAAAGTCATACTCGCCTTATACAACGATGAATACGTGACGGCTTCGTTAGTGTCTTTGTCTAGGATTTCAACGCTTATAGGATAATTTATAATAGTTTTTAAATACTCGTACTTGGGTAATGCTTGCCTTTTTTCCTTCACTGGTTCAGGCAATTCTGATTCTGGTAAAACACCCTTCTCAACGAGTATTCTTAAATTTCTGGTTTGTTCATATAACTAGACTTTCTTCCATGTTTCTTCATTAACGATTTCAGTTGTGAGAGTTTCATGTTCTTTTTATAATAGAAAATATTTTCTTTAATATACTACGCTCACCTTCTGACCGTCTGATTGGAAGTTTAAAAATTTATCTGAAATGACGACTGCGTAAGCTTCCGTTCCAGCAGGAATCGCAGCATTGAAAGTAGCCTTGATCTGGATGTCTACAACAGACGACTTTAACCGTTCAGATTGCTTACTCACATCGAAAACGAATAGCGGGTATAAGTCTTAGTAGTCAGCCGGAGTGATGTTGCTCTGAGTTACCAACTTTTCCATTCCGTAGAATTTTTCGTTAATAGTCGCCGCGTCTCTGTAAGCTCTAGAAAATTGCTGATTCGGGATTGAGAGGGTGTAGTCGACCGCTGGATATCTTTCCTGGTTCATCATCACATACATGTTCTTGATATCGTAATGATCGAAAATTGATGGATTAGCCTCTTGATTGCCGCTTCGATTCGTTTGAAATCCAACTATGATGTATCTGGGTTTTTCCGGCGCTGTCTTTACGCTAAGTCGCCAACTAAACGTGGTAGATACAGGAACCGTTATAGTATCGCAAAGATGGTAGGCTACTGGTAACGTTGCCTTTGCTTCCATCGTTTTATACAGCTGCACTCTTTCCATGTCAGACGCTTGAACGTGCGGCGTAAACCATGAAATTTTACTGAGGTTGACTTTGCCGGCCGCTACCGCATTTGCCCTAAAAATAGCATCGTTGTCAGGTTTGCGAACGAGAGTTGAAGTCTGCTTCATACCGTAGACTACCTTATCATAATCCTCACAGAATCCAAAAATGTGCTTCAGAGGCACGATGAAGCTAAATGTACCCTTTGCAGTTGGTTTCTTAATGAGATACGCATGTCTTATCGCGAAACCCGTGTTATCGTTTATAACAGCAGTTGCGGTTGTGTCTTTAGTCCATAATTGGCTAAGTCCTTGAGCAAGAGCAAAGTCGTTGGGATATTTCAGCAAGCCCAGCATAGTTGTGGCTTGTCCGGGATGAAACACGCTTTCTATTTCTTGATTCGATAAGGAATACGACATTTGACTGAAGAGATGCATGAGGCCGTTGTTGGCTAAAGCTGCAGCGTCGGCATCAACGTAAAAGGTTCCATGCGCTTTAGTCAGTTTACCTTCAAATTGCAGGTATGACTCGGAGGGATGGGTGAAGATATCTTGAAGTTCGATATTTATGCGAATTTCCCCAGTGTTAAGATTCGCCCCCGCCACTGGTTCATATTCATGAAGTTCATATCTCTCAATTCCCTCGTCTATAATAGTATTTTCAGTAAATCTTAGAATATCTGACTGCATTTTTAATATAACAAGATTTTATTTTAAGCAAACTTCATTCCAGATCCACGCACCACCTCTCGGATCGATATGGCACCGCCGTTACCAGACAGTAAATTATTTATATTCACCGAAGGGTGGGGATATATTAAATTCTGTAACGTTTCCTTACTCTTTTGACTAAGTGTCGTATTTCCATGGGGAGTTATTAACCCCTTTAACAAATCCTCGCTCCGTTGGCTAAGTACAGGCGGTTGTGGTGTAAACATTTTTGCCGCTGCTTTATCAACCAATCGCTTTCCAGCATTAATAACAACGGTCTTACCAATATCTATGGCCTATTTTCCAATCTCCGTTGCAGCGTCTTTCCCAGCACTTAATGCGGTTGTTGCTACCTGTCTTGCAGCATTCGAGGATAACATTCTTTTGAACAATCCTGATATCGTGTCAAATATTCCAGCGCCGCCTACGACGTATCTTTTAGCGAATCTTCTCTTAGTTATGACAATCATTTTATAATTGCATCATTAAATTTTTATAGTCTAACGCATTTATCTTATTTTGTCTAAGTAACTCATCGCAGATACCTACTATCTCGTTTCTTGATCCTGTATTTCCCGCTCTGAAGCTAGCCATTCGTAGAATTAACACATCCACTAACGCATTAGGGTCTTGTGGAAGAACTACGACTCCCTCACCCGTCGAGAACCTCCCTTTCCGCATCGAGAGTAATGGCTTAATGATTTTATTATATTTTAGGCCTCTAGACGATTTAGGCCTTATTCGGATTATTAGGTACATACAAGGCACCCGTCGATTCAAGAATTTTCAAATACTCGTCTAGATCGTTTTGACTGTATATCGACTCGTTTTTTCCTTCATCGTCATCAATTCCCTTAGCCCTGGAGTTCCCTTGTAGGTGTTATTACCAATAGATATATCTTCTCCTTCGATTGAAATTGGATAGTTTCCGATGAAAAAACCCCCATCTATAGAGTGTATGCCGAAGGTCGTGTCCGTCAACTTTTTATTCGCAGCGTATTCTTTCAAATATTTTGTGGCAATACCACCTAATTCCAAGGTTCTAATATCTGAAACGGGATCGTCCGCAAACACGTCTATTGAGGGATATTGTGGGAATTGAATCGCTTTCAACGATGTCGATAGCGATGCCGTCAATGCTCGAACAGCTGTAGAAGTCGCCGTAGTGCTTTCCTCAATCGCGCCTAATTTTTTAGATAGTCCAGACTGCGAGTCGATTATGGGTTTGTACGCCTTTATCAATTCCCGCTGAAGTCCAATGTCCCCTAATTTCTCAGATAACGAGCCTTGTCTAATATTTTGCTTCATCTTGAGAAAATTCTCAACAATAAAGTCTCGTTTGGCTGGGTCCTTAATTTTTAGAAACGACATTTTTAAGTTGGAAACATAATATTTAAACGTAAAAACGTAAAACGTAAATAAACCTTCGTTTTGTATTCAATTCGTTTTGCCTAAGTGTTTCATCGCTTCATCTATGTTGATATTGGTTTCACTCCTAACCTCTTCCTTCATCTGATTAAATTTCTCGAATTCACTTAGAATAACAGAATATTCCAAGTCTGAGATATTATTATCATCTAAGGCTTTTGAAACAAGGTCGCTGATCGAATTGAGTTTCCCTTCGGCTATAGTCCTGATTTTTGCATGTTTTTCTTGCCGCAGCGATAATATTCGGCGGACTTGGGTAGATATCAGAGATAGTGCTCCAGCTCCAGCGGATACGGATACCACGATGGAAGCGGCGGGTGCAGCTACGACTGAACTTAGAAAAGTTACACCTAATACGCTGAGTCTCGAAGATGTAAGGGTTAACAAACCTCCCAACGCTTCGACTACTTTAACACTCTTTTGATATTTTTTACAGATTACGTCTCTCTTTTCACGTTCTCGTAAAATTTCCTGTTGAATTTCAGATATTTTCTGAAGGCGATAGGTGTCTGCTTTGTTCAATTCCATTTTATAATATTAGAGAATATTTCTTAAAATGGAATTCAAGTTTGCTCGTAAATTCACATAACATAACGAGTCTCCTTCGTTTATGGTGACTGTCCCAAGGTCTCTAAAATTCTTAATATCGAGTAAAATTTCTTCCGCGAACCCAGTAACGGTATCGCTTAGCAGGCGACAACCCGCTTCTATAAATTCTGGATGGAGAGAAACTTTACACGATCCTTTCGTCATTCGGACACCTAAGCCTAATGGTAAAATAACCGTCTCTTGTGAATGAATAGTTATCGCTTCTTGAGCAAAAAACTCCCACCTTAGACCGCCCATTTGTCTTTGCGGTCTATACTTGACATCCCACATGCCTTCACACGCATTCCACCTGACGAATCTCGATTGAGTTCTTACTTCTGGAACAAATTTGGGTTTCGTCCACCCCATTTTATGAATAGGAAATAGAGACATTTTAAATATACACAATATTTTTAATAGCAACAATCCGAGAAGCGGAATGTTTTTAAATGACGAATCTGGTCCTAGTATATGTCCTTCCCCATTTACGAACCCATTACCTCTTTTCAGATACAGACCTTCTCCCGCGCCGTTTAATCCAGATCCTTGGTATGGCTTCATATATAAGCCCTCCCGCTGTTGCACTATCTTGAAGTTTTTACCTCTAGTATTGAGATATATAGCCCCACCCGTTCCGGTGACTTTATCAATTACTTTAGAACCAGCCGCTGCACCTATTCCAGTTAATGCACCCGTTGCTAAACTCGGTAACACGCTAGATAGTAGGAATTTGCCAGCAGTTGCAAGAAACGGTAATATAGCACCGATAAATCCGCCTTCGACTTTAGCGTTATGTATTAATTGCGTTTTACTCATTTTTATAGTCATGCCCGCGCCACCCTGATGCGCTTTGGCTAGTTTATTGAGTTGTGCTTGGGTAAAAGCTAACACATGCTCTCCGTTTAAATCGGTGTGACTTAGTTTGATGCTTACGCCGGTACCTGCATGTAGCGATCTTTTAATTTTATCTTTTTGTCCTTCTGAAATATTGACTTTGACGTTCGTGTATCGACTCATTTTATATAGAACTTAATAAATTTTTAAGCTTCTCTTATATGAAACCGTATCGATAATTCCTCGCCTCGTAGATTAATTAGCTTTCCATTCTGATCTGTAAGAGTCGTTTCTATTGTCGAAATCGTGGATAGGGTGATTGGAAGATCGATCAAATTTCTCGGCGTTTCAATAATCTTGTAACCGGGCACTACATTTGGGAAGAAGGAATAGATAATGTTATCTGTATTTCCGTTGCTATAGGATGCACCGATGATATCGCTCGTTACCCTCAGATTACTAACGCTCATTATGTCTACTATATTTTCTGATTCTTGGCACCCTGCTGAATAACGCCGTCTATCGAAACCGAGGACTTTTCCGATAGAGTTCAAGGCCCAAAATTCAACCATGTAATTCTCCGCTATATGTACAACAGTCTTCAACGTATTGCTGTTTGCTTCTATCTTAATATTGTATGCTTCGTTAACCATATCATAATGCTCCTTTTCTTTCATGCTTCTCTGCACGTATTCGTTAATGTCTGTAATTTCATAACAGCCATCAGGGATGGTTATAGTAACCCACATACCTCCACCATTCGGCGAATACGAAAAGCTGTTGTTAGTCGCGTCGATGTTTGGGAATGAAAAATATGTTTCCAGATTAACAAGAGCCATTTCATATTTTTATCTTTATCAAACTGTATCAGCGGGTTGAACCGCGTCATTATTCTCGAAGTCTTGGCACTTAATAATATGTAAAACGACGACTTTGGCTCCGTATAACGAGCGGCCCTTTCAGTGTTGTCTGCAATCTTTTGTAGAATCGATTCCATTTTTTAAATTAGTAAAGATTTATTTATAATGGAATGTAGAATTAATCGAAACCACATCGGTACTTACCGTTATTCTTATTGCTAGTGAGATCTATCACTACAAATCCATGACGCTGCTTCTAGACTCTTTTGCAAAAAGCCTTGAATTCCTGTATAGGCATGTCTGTATCAGTAACTTGGTCGTCGTAGATGTGATTAATATTTTTCCCGTTTTGGGGAAACAAACAGATAAAGTTTGCACACTCTCCGATCGTCTGTCTAGGTAGTTTGAAATAATTTTGTGCTAAATAGAAACAGTCGACGTTGCTGTGTCTTCCTCGGAGGTAATAAGTGTCGCATTTATTCTGCTTTTCTAACTGTAAGTAATCGAAAATCATCAAATTCTTCTTGTCACGGTTCAAGTCTCTCGGGTCTGGCACATCTTCTGCTCATTCGAAGAACTTGGAAGATATATCAGATTTTTCAACCAAATGTTTAGCCATTTCCTCAACGATGAATGCTGGTGAAAGATTTTGTCTCATGATCTCGTCTTGACAATCGAATAACCCAACGATGGATTCTTTAGGTATTTTTTCTTCAAATGCTTTCTTGAGAATTTTATACTCTGGTTGAAAGAGAGACCGTCCAAATATTTGTAAGTTGTCATAATCTAACCATCCAGGTCTTAGAAGTAGAGTCAACAGTAGAGTCGTTTTACCACATCCAGATTTTCCTATGATTAACTCTCTAATACTTCTGGGTAAAAGAGGATTATTGGATCTATTAGATAATATATCGTTCTATGATAAATCTTTTAGTTCCATTTTAAATGTATCTAGTTGTATTTAAAAAGGATGTATTGCGTAAAGTGTAAAACCCATACTGAAACTAAAAATGTACAGACTGTTATAACGAAGAATGGGAGGTCAATGCTTAGAGGCACGTGTGATGTATGTGGAAAAACAAAGCCACAGTTTGTGAAAGCAGCACAAGGTGGCGATCTTGTTGGATCTCTAAATTCGGTTACTAGCGGTATTAAGTTACCATGGGCTAAATTTCCGGGTGAGATGCATTTACCAGGACATCCGTTTACGGATCCTGGAACTAGACTGGATTTGAGATTGAATCGTGATGGAACTCCTAAAGATTGGTCGAAACCTGTTGACAGGATTGGCAACGCTGCATATTATCATGATTTAGCTTACAACCAGCACTCTGATACGACTTCTAGGAATGTCGCCGATAGAGCAATGATTAATGAATTGAATAATATACCTAATCCAAGGTTACGAGAGAGATTTGAGAGGTCTATAGTCAAGCCTATATTATCTACTAAAGCTAGTCTCGGGTTAGGTTTTAAAAAAAGCCTAAAATTACAACCCGATCTGAAATGGACCGACCAACTTGCAGATGAATTACATAAACCACTAGTAAGACGTTTTAAAAAAGGAAAGTGTACGTTAGTTGGATAGATGAAATATGGACCGCTGATTTAGTCGATATGCAAGTTTTCGCTAAAGACAACGATGGTGTGAAATACCTGTTAACCGTGATAGATGTGTTTTCAAAAATATGGTTGAATCGTGCCATTAAATGATAAGAGTGGAAAATCTACCGTTAATGGCATCGTGAAGATACTCGAGAGCGGTAGAAGGTCTAATAAAGTATGGGTAGATAAAGGTAAAGAATTTTATAATAAAGACGTAAAGAATTTGTTTGAGTTGTACTCTACTGAGAATGAAGAAAAATCTTGCGTCGTTGAGCGCTGGAACAGAATGATGCGAGAGAAAATGTTTAAGTACTATACAGCTAATTCAACAAGAAGATATATAGACGTGTTGGGTGAAATGGTTAGTAATTATAATGAGACTAGGCATTCTTCTATTAAAATGACACCCTCTAAGGCTAGTTTTAAAAATAATGAAAAGACTGTATGGATGAATTTGTACGGTGAAGAGATCTCAGAACCCATTAGGCCTAGATTCTCGATTGGAGATAAGGTTAGGATAACTAAGAAGAAGAATATATTTGAAAAAGTATTTACAGCTCGATGGACTTTAGAAATTTTTACTATTACTCAAATTCAATACACAGATTCACCAACTTATAAGATTGCCGATTATAATGGTGAGGAAATACAGGGTTCTTTTATGAACAGCAGCTTCAAAAGACAACTCAAGAGATATTTAGAATTGAAAAGGTAATCAGAAAACGAGGGAAGAAATCTTTAGTGAAATGGCTTGGTTATCCTGAGTCCTTTAATTCTTGGATTGATACTGAAGACTTGGTAATCACGTGATGACTTATCGTCGAAACTGCTGACCCGTTGAAACTTTTGGAAATTTCCCAATATCCAAAACTTTGGAAATTCCTTGGCTTTTGACTTATAGGGAGTATAGCTGGAGTTTTTGACCATGCCTATAGGTTTGTGCACGCCAGATCGAACCTATTGGAAAGGTCCTGGCGTTTTTTCCTGGTTGTTGGTTGATGTTGGTTTTAACCTATGGTTAGGTTGATGTTGTTTTTGGTGATTTTTTAACCTAGGCTATAGGATAAAACAAGTTTTTAACCCATTAGGGGAGTGGTTTGGACCAAGAATTAGGTTGAATGGCCCCGTATGGTACATCTTCTACTACTTACATGTATACATACATACATCCATGTAGACATACATACATGTATACGTACATACATGTATACATACTTATATCCCAGTATGCAAGCATGCAGCATTGCATACATAATTATAAACATACATACATACAAATACATACCTTAATTACATTATGGAATGGAGGGATAATGTCCTAGGGGTAGTGTCCAGGGGTAATGTCCGGAAGGTAATGTCCTAGACCGGGGACTGAAGCAATCGACTTCGGGCAGACAATGGAAGCAGCAATGGGTGAGGCAGATTTGATATCAAGAATGGGTCAGATTTGAGGAAGGTGACGAATTTTCATGAAGAAGGACAGCAAGAGGTTGGAAAAGTGGTTAGAGAAGGAGATATAATGTGGATCAAGAGCTTCGCCAAGATTGCCGACAGGGTATCGGATGTGAAGGTTAGAGATGGAGAACTAGTAGATGCATGGAAGGGCTGGACATTTTGTTGATGCTGAGGAAGGTCAACCATGATAAATTCTGCTTTATAAAGGACTAATTCAGTGGCAACAGTCTGTTCGAACATCATCATCATTGTCGCCGCCGCCGTCTTCATCGTCATCATGATAGTCCTCGTCATCGTCATCACGATTATCCTCGTTATCTTTAGACTCATTTGCTCATAAAGTCTGCATTAAGGATTAATAAGTGTACTTATATAGGAGCTTAGAAGCAAATACTATTGATTATAAATGAAGACCTTCGTAATGCAAATAATGTAGAAGAAATTCGTTCAAACAGGAGCTGATAGGAGACGGATGCAGCTGGCGCTGTACCAATTCATCATGTCTTCAAACGTTTCATCGTCATGTTCTTCCAATGACACTGGCTCCCCATTCGACGTGACCGTTCCAACTGCGCTGAACCCAACCTACGCCATCCTAGAACTGATCTGCGCCGTTCTATCAATCGTCGGAAATTCAGTCATCATCTTCCTCTTCATTAAGGAGCACTCCCTTCGAACGGTCAAGAACTGTTACGTCATCTCCCTCGCAGTGGCCGACCTTCTCGTCGGTCTCCTGGGCATTCCGTCGGCACTCGCCGTCTCAGTTGGTCTCCCGAGGAACTTTCATGCCTGCATGATCATGACGTCCATACTCATGCTGCTGTGCACTGGGTCGATCATGTCCCTCGTTGCTGTGACCATTGACCGGTTCTGGTCCATCATGAATCCATTGACCTATCCTTCGACGATGACCCATAACAAGGCAAGGGTGACCATATTCGTCTGCTGGTCTCTGTCGACGGTTATTGGGCTTCTACCTCTCTTCGGTTGGAATCGAGGAGTGCCACCGGAGCCTAGGTGCTTCTTCGTCGAAGTCATGGCTCCAGAGTATCTCGTCTTCATCTTCTTCGCAACAACGCTTGTGCCATCTCTCTTTATGGGAGTCATTTATGCAATCATATTCTGCAAAGTGCGAAGACGGGTACGTTTATTTAAGAGTTTATTTATTAATTGCGCTTAATGTATTACGCATGCGTTAAGGGCTTATCTCACGTTCACTCTCGCTTCTTGGGACTTTTATTCTCATGAATTTATGGAAAAAACGTTAGGTCAACTGACTGATAACAAGCTTGTGAGTTAACTGAGAATTCAACGCTGGGACATGCGGGCCAGATTCTTACGTAGGCTACCTAATAATATCAGGAAACATCAGAATATCGAGCGGAAGAAAAACGTTGCTGAAGTGGTTTCTGGGAATAGGAAGAAGGAACTGTGCCAACGCTTATTTTTAGCAGCAATTAGGACATCTCAATCTGGTGCTCTACACTGAAATGAATATTTTGTCAACAGCCTATAGCCGAATGACAAATATCTAACTAGGATCTACATTGTATTAACTATAACCATAGTCAACATATGTAATTGACAGCTACCAATCAGTGCTAATTTGACATAATAGGCTGATTATGAGCGGGTCAGTAATTCCATCATCTTCTAGACAATCGATTATTTTGCCCCAGAGTTGTCTATGGGTCCAATTTTTATGACCCGACCCGACCATATCTGCAAAAGATTTCCTGATATTATTAGGTAACCAACGTAAGAATCTGGCCCGCATGTCCCTGCATTGAATCCTCAGTTAACTCACACGCTTTTAATCAATCAGTTGAACTAACGTTTTTTCCATCAATTCATGAGAAATTATTTAATACGCTAGCTTCAGCCTATAGATCGGTGTTAAACGGAACAAATCTGGCGTTGTCCTACGTTTTCAGGATGATTCCTAATATATATATATATATATGAATATATATTCAATTTATTTAATTGTAACTGATTAACACCAGGGTCCGATGTATACCACGATTCGCTAAAGCGATGTTGGCTTATGTAAGAGATTTTATTCTCGGGCTTGTACTGTCCTGGCATAGAGACCCTCAAAGGCTGGGCGTCCATACAAACGGGTGAACATTCAATCAATCAATCAATTAATTTGTTTATTTAAAGCCACAATAAACAGTTTGCTCTAGGCAGAAAAAATAAAGAACATCAATTATAAAACTAAAGGCTACAAAAAGAGCCACGAAATGGATTGAAATCCCGCTGGAAGGGACACCCGAGCAGCAAAATTAGGCATACCAACAGTAGAGATAACCGCCGTATATTAACATTGTTTCTTTTATAGGCGCACTGGGAGAAATCTATCAAATCACAAAAACAAAGAGAATTCTTAACTAGCTAACTAACTTAACTATTGCGGAGGTGTGCATGAACCAGTGTGAGACCAAAAGCCACTAGGCTTTCACTACAAAAGTCGGTGGATCGAGGTTATGATGATTATGGCTATGATAATTTATGTCCGCCATAGAGAAGATGAAACATCTACAAACATGATTTTTTCGCTCTCTGTATCTGTATCTCTTTTACTCTCTTTTTCTATCTCTCTGTCGGCGGTTATCTCTACTGTCTGTCTGTCCGTCTCTCTCTCATATACAATTCTTATATATAAATAAATAAATGTCCCATATATAAATGTAATATACACTGTGTCCGGATGAAAAGTAGTACCCAACAAAAAGTGTCACAACTCGTTCAAAACTGTAAGTATTTGCCTGAAATTTTAAACTCAACAACAGTGACCATATTTACACGAGATCCCAAAGTCGTTTGGAAATATTCGTGAAATTGTCGAATTTATGAGCGATTGCGATGGAACACTGAAAAATTTAAGTTTCCAACATAGGCCCTTACTTACGCCGACGCTGTGACGTCGTCATCGATGATATACGTCACTTGGTTTCGTGTAAGCAATAAAAAAATTGGCGTTTACAGAAGAAGATAAAATTTTAATTAAAGTACTCAGGCAAGAACATGGTTATGGAGCGAAAAGGTTTCTGAAGGAATTTTCGAATAAAGGCTGGTGTCTTTCGTCTGTGATTAAGTTATTGAAGAAGATCGATGAAACGGGCACAGTGGAGCGAAAACCTGGCAGTGGCCAAAAACGCACGACACGCACTGTTGAAAACGTTGATTTGGTTGAAAGGCTGGCATTAAGCCAAGAAAATGCACCAGGAACCCATAGAACAGTGCGTCAGATTTCGAGGGATATTGGGATTCCGAAGACCGCGGTTCACGAAATCATTTCCAAGGACTTGAAACTGGTTTGTTTTAGGAAGAGGCGAGCACAAGAGCTAACAAGAGCAAAGAAACTGACACGTCTTGTACGCGCGAAGCAGCTGCTAAAGAAATACCCCGAACACACAGTTCCATTCATATGGTTTGCGGACGAAAATGTTTTTACCGTCGCTCCTCCTGTCAACCTCTAGAACAATCGCGTTTATGCGGCGGATGGAACGCGGAAGAAAAATATGCTTCACATTCCAACAAGACAGTGCCCCTGCGCACCGAGCACGTGAGACCATTGCTCTACTGTCCCGGGAGACATCCGACTTCATATCACCGCAGCTGTGGCCACCCAACCGTCCAGACCTCAATCCAGTTGACTATCAAATCTGGTGTGTACTGGAGGAGCGCGTTTATCGTTCCCGTATTCGTGACATCAATCACCTGAGGGCACGTCTGGTTGAGAAGTGGCAGCTCCTTGACCACGTTATCATCGACCGGGCCATAAAACAGTGGCGTCCACGTCTACGGTCGTGTGTCCGTGAACGAGGAGGACATTTTGAACACCAGCTGTAGGCGAACTTCACTTCTTATGTAAGGGCCTATGTTGGAAACTTTAATTTTTTAGTGTTCCATCGCAATCGCTCATAAATTTGACAACTTCACGAATATTTCCAAACGGCTTTGGGATCTCGTGTAAATATGGTCACTGTTGTTGAGTTTAAAATTTCAGGCAAATACTTACAGTTTTGAACGAGTTGTGACATTTTTTGTTGGGTACTACTTTTCATCCGGACACAGTGTATATTAATTGAATAATTGTAATCAATGATCATTCATGTAGATCTCCGAAAGGGAAGCATCATGTCGCGCGGTTGACTTCTGAGTCAAGAATCGGGCACTTTAAAGAGCCCCAGATTATTTGTCTCCGAAGTCAATCGCCCGTATCAGATTCAATCGGCTGTGCGATAGCCTTGGAGCTTCTGCTGTTATCTGTTATTTCCAAACTCAGGTGCCTCGAAGATCTCTTGCCAATGAACGCATGCGCAGAAGATGCATAGCGTACGAATCGTTATTAACGTACACGTAGACTTGAATATTAAACTCTACAAAAATTAGTAGGTCGAATGGGTCCGGGTTTGGAACCCGACCCAATCCGACCAACCAGGATCTCGAACCGACCCGACTAATCTAAAACAGCAATGTTAGACACCCTAGGCACTACTGAAAATAGAATTACGCAACAATCAGACAAATTAGACCTTAGCTTCTAGAGTAGGCTCACTCACAATGTGGTTAGGCCAAAAGTAATCAGCTTTCTACATGGTTTCGTCAATGGCTATGCATATATGTGTATGCCTCTGCATACGGCTCGCGTGTAAACCCACATGTAGGATAAATAGGCCTCTGTGTGCAAATATTGGCGTAGACTGCACGCATAAATGCCTGCTTTAGCCTAGTGGATAAAGAAAGTAACTCTGAAAGCTTCATAATGGAATTATAATGAATTACAATTGACATTTAATTTCAGTTGACAAAAGTTGATATAATTTATCCATCATTTCTCACGCTTCAAGATATAATATGCGTTTAGAATGTAATCTATCTGTTTCATTCAAGCAGTTGAGCAGTTTCATTCAAGCAGGTGCGACCGCATCAGTTTGGTAATGAACGCCAATAATGCGTCAATCTCGCGCTCGCCTATTCAATATTCCGGGATAACGCTCGTAGACGTTTTGCTGGCATTATTCTGCACAGTGGCTTTTAAAAAGCATAGGTGCCTGTAGGTCTAATGTGCACTTAGAAGAATTGGAGGAAAAGAGTTTTGGGCTGTGGAGGATTCTCAGGGCGCCACCTCCCCACGAACATTATTTAATCAGAATTGCGTATACAGTTATACACACACTAGAGGTATGCGGATAAGGTAAATTGGCTACCTGACCGTTACCCGTACCCGCCCTGTACTCAAATTGCTACCCGACCCGTACCCGCGGGTATACTCGTATCCGTGACGCAATTAGACTGCCTTGTCATAATCTTGCTGCCTACTAAGCTAATAGGATTACGACTTTCTAAGTCGTAGAAGTAGTAACAGCAACAACAGTAACAGCGGCAGCAGCCGTGATGTAATCATTGGCGGCGGGAGCAGGAGGAGGAGGAGGAGGAAGAGGAGGAGAAAGAAAAGGAAGAGGAGGGGCGGTAGAGGAGGTAGGGCAGGAGGAGAAGCAGGAGAAGGAAATACGGAAGCAGTAGATGGGAAGAGGAGGACGAGGAAGAGGACGAAGAAGAGTAGGGAAAGGTGGGGGAGAGGAGGGGCAGCAGAAGAGCAGAAGCAGAACAAAAAGCGGGAGGATGAAGGTGAAAAAGAGGATGAAGATGAGGACGAAATGGAGGGGGAAAATGAAATGGAAGAGTAAGAGGAAAAGAAAGAACAAGATGAGGAATAGGAGCAGAAAATAGCAGCAGAAGGAGAAAGAGGTGAAGGGGAAGCAAAAGCAGGAGCGGATCAGCATGAACAGTATAAGGAGGACGAAGAAGAGGAATAAGAACAACAGTGATTAACATACAGAGAGGAGGGGCAGCATTATGCGCAGGCATATTGTGCTTGAATTTCGGATATACCAGTTTGTCTGACTCTAATGTAATTAAGTCTCTCGTGGCTTTGATGATACAAGCCTTCAAGATTCACCTTTGTATGCATTTAACGGTGACATTGTAACCCCCAAAACTTGACGTTGACACGGGTAAAACCGTACCGGTGATTACTCAACCCGTACCCGACCCGACAAATATGTACCCGTACCCTACCCGTACCCTCGGGTCGGGTATACCCGCGGATTGGGTATAGTCACAGACCCCTAACACACTCACAAACATACACCCGTAATCCCACTAGAAAGTGTGTACCGCAGCGATCAAAATCTATGCATGTGACGAAAGTCCTACTGCTGGTACTCTACTTCTTCAGATACCAATGTGGCGAACTCTTCCTTCTCTCTCTCTCACTCTCTGCCCTCGCCGTAGGCAACGTTAGCAAAGGAGGTGGCGCTCTATTCGTTCCGGTACCACCCAGGATGGCGTTCCCCCTCTGCTGCTGTCCGTCGCAATGGTTCGGTCACCGTGGTCTTCGGTGATCTTAATGAACGCCAGCCAAGGACCAGGTCGACATCTGATTACTCACGATCGCCAAGAACTAGACTATACGCCTCAAGAAGACTGACTGACTACTGTAGAATGTACTTTATTAATAGTCAACTGACAAACTGCATCAACGCCCTTATATAGAGACGCACTTCTCTATGGTCGACCGAAGACTGAACTTTTCATACATAGAGACACACCTCTTCATGGCAAGCAGAAGACCGAACTATCGACTGCAAAATCATGCCCCTTATATACTATTTCTAGGAGCTCGTCAAAGGCGCAGTGGTGAGAGAAGGTCGCGTCAAATAAGACCGCAAGCCGACATGTCCGGACATGTCCGGGCAGTCGGGACAACATTCGCCCATGTATTAAGCTAGGCAAAGCGTTAGATATTCTTGTTCGGACTGGTCCGAACAGAATTTAATCTTGCCCGTTTATCGACAAGCGCTAAAGTCGACTCACATGAAAGACGCAGACACAGCCGTCGGTTTGAACGATCGGTCGATCGGAGTTAGAGGGAAAGTTACCAGCTCTGCTAGAGAACAGACGGATCGCCCCAGCAGGAAAGGACCGACTGCACAGTCTTTCTCAGACGAAGAGATTAGATCAAAAGCGCCGATCTGGTCGACCAAGTCACTTGTCGAACACCAGACGGCAGTAGCAGCCACGATCAAAGAGAGAGAGACAGACAGACATACATACATACATACATATATAGACATATATATAGACATATATATATATATTGTTCGATTCAGCTAGTGTATGGTCCCGAGTTCTATCGAATCAAACATAAAACTCTATGCTAAATCTAAAATGTATATTCAAACACAAGTATTTACAGTTAATAACAAAAAAATCATAATGCCGTACAAAACGAAGGTCACTTTCTCCACAACGAAGACACAAGTCAACCGAAACAGCAGACTCGTGGCTTTAGCAAATACATCACGAACGCTCGACGATAAAAGTTAATGTTTCACCTGGGTCTCAGGATACCCAACACAACACCAAACCTTAAAACTCAAACGACAGACCTGGCCTCTGCACAACGGGTGCTCTCTCTAAGAAATGGACCAGTCTGCGAACACACCTTGTCCTAACCTTCTTATATACCTTCTGACCTTCCTTCAGCCAGAAATACCTAACCGTACCTATCTGCCTAGACTCCTACTACCATGGAAGCTCAGTTGACATGCAATGCCCAAGATTGCTACACCTGCTCGGCATATATTTGCACGCTTATTTGAGCTTTTGCACCAATTTACAAGCAGTATAAAAATTGAGAAATTCATTTCATTAGAGCTTCATCGGCTGAAATCTATTTTGACTTCAGATGACCACTTTCGCTTATCTATATCTGCTGGATAGCTGCCTTCCCTAACTGCCCTAACTTCGTAAATGACATTTTTAGATCATTGTACTAATCCTATCCTCAATTAGCTCCCAGTTGAGGACAGGATCACATTCAAGACCACCCTCATGGGACGAAAACGATGGTCGGCACGGCTCCAAGGTACACAGGTGAGCTCTGTCTTCCCGTCTCCATTCAGCCAGGTCGTCAATCCTTGCCTTCTGCAGATCGTGAGGTCCTGATACTCCCGCGCGCTCACGTACATTGATGCGGACGAACCGTGCCTTCTCATGCAATGGACAATCACACTGGGCGTTCTCTGATTACAAATTCGCAACATTGCACAGCTTGCAGTTCAGGAAACCTTTTCTGAATTACTTATATCGCATTTATTTAGATCAGTCGGGTAGCTACGTTTAGCGTCTTCGTGACGTTTTTGTAAGGCGCTATGTATACAGCCATACACAATTACACATACATACATAAATAAGCGCTATATAAATTGTCATATTATTTTCAATTCTGGAATAACTTTAACGACAGTTATCGCCTAGACTGTGTCGCATTCAAGTTAGATGAGTATTAAGGCCATACATATGTGACAAATACGTTGAACTCTGTGAGTCTTGTAGCACACTAAAAATAGTATGCTTTGCAAGCATAAAATTTTATATATATATATCAATGTATGTACACGTAGTTAAGAGTATGTTTATATCTATGAAAACCTTGAATTGTAGCTGTACATATCACATGGATTTTCGTTGTTCAGAGTCACAAACTGTCGAAGGTCATTGCCGCATCCGAACAGCATCATCAATCGCTTCAGCCTCAGGACCGGCCACAGAACGAGCGTCTCCTGCGGCAGTTCAGGCTGACGGCGAAGACGGTCAAAATCATCTTCGTCATCGTCGTCGCCTTCCTCATCTCCTGGGTGCCTCTCAACACCCTCAACATAGTCGCATTCTTATGTCCCAAATGTTCCATCTCTCAGATTCTGTTCATTGCGTCAATTCTTCTGTCCCATTACAATTCAGTGTGGAATCCGATCATCTATGGCTGGAAAATGAGGGACTTCCACCTTGTCATTAAGAAACTCGTCTTCGGTCCTCAGTTCAGCGCACCACAATCCGCAGAGGATTAGAAACAAATATTCACTCATCGAAAATATCGTATTTATAATGTTTTCGCATCGTCGATAGTTGGATTCGCTCGCAGCTGCATTGGGGCCACAGAATGGAACTTTCAAGGGGTTCAGAGAAGTGAGACCAAGGACCAGTTAGAGCAGAAGCAGGTCACATACATGTATAACAAGTTTTATTTATAAGCAACAACCTACATTGATTTTGCACGCCAATGAGATCTCATAAGAGCAGTGGTTTCCGACCTTTTTCGACTTAGGGCCTCTTTTATTTAGTTGGAGGTCATGATGATCCACAAGGTTAAAAATTATTAGTTTTTAATTTTAACAGATTTTTATTTTAGAATAGAATAAAATTGTACATGGATACATTCCAGTTTAATCATTAAAGATTAGTAATATTTATTTACAGTCACTTGATACTTTAAAAATCTTTAATGCGATTTTTGTTGCTGAATATTTTTTATCATGTTTTATAATATCCGATTGAAGATCAGTTGCTGTCTTAAGTATTAGCGGCTGCTTGTTGGCATATATTAACTTAGTGACTAGAGATGTACTAAAACATATATGATAGTTAACATTGAACTACAATAGTAGCAGCGTTGTCCACGGGTCGTGTCGACCCGCGTTTCGGGCCGGTTAGGTTTGGGTTGGGTCACAAATAATATTATTTGCACATTTAGCGGGTCGGGTCCAGTTCCTGGTGGGTCGGTTTGGGTCGAGTCCGAGACCCTGACCAATTTTGACCCACAATTTATTTCGGAAGAGCTTAATTTCCAACTCTGGATTCGTTGCAATTTGCATCTTCGAATAATTATGCGCATGCGTTCCTTGGCAAGAGACCCTAAGCGCACCCAATTGAGGGAAAAGCGACAGGACCCATGGCTATCGCAAAGCCGATTGAACACCAAGCATAAGCTTTTGACTTTAAAGACAAAGAATCGGGTACTGAAAAGTAAAACTGCTAGTAACCATGCAGGCGAACCATGCGTTTCCCATCTAATTGTCCTTCACCACCGCTCGCCCGTTTGAATGGACGCCAAGCCTTTTATGGTCTGAGAAAAAAAAATCTCTAAAATACGTGTTATTTAGCTAGGAATACAAAGCTGGGGAATGCGGCCTAGCCTCTTATAATATATTATATACCTACCTAATTATATCCGGAATTCTTTAGCATGACTATGTGGAGAAGCTAAGTTTAGGCCGAAATAAATAGAACAAACGAAGATCTTGCATAACCATGTGGAGAAGGTCAGTTTAGACCGAAATAAATGGAATAAACGAAGATCTTGCTAAAACAAGTGGATACGGCAAGTTTAGACTGAAATAAATGGAACAAACGAATAGTAACTTCACTTTTACGTTTAACTATTATGAAGTTAAAATATCAGTATTATTGTTCTATATCGTGGTCTGACTGTGTAGCCTTTTTGCGACATTAGAATTTGACGGTAAATAACATCATGTAAAATATAAAGGCGGATCGAGTCGGATCGGGTCATGCATGTCATGGGTCGGGTAGATAAGTAAGTAGTTCTGTATGAGTGACTTCCAAACGCACTTGATGTTTACGCATTTTGTACCTTCCCCTAAATTGTTTAATGTACACCGACATACGACGTTCTATTTTTTAATGAAGTTAAGAATGACGAGCGTCTGCGTAACATGTTGTTAAAAGCTGTGCAGATTTCATATTATCTATCATAAAATTCAGGAGATTAAAACTCTTATCGCTTTCAGAAAACAGTCAAAAATATGCTTTCTGCATAATGTTAACATTAAGTTTTGTTTTAAGAGTTCATATATATATATATATATATACTTGCTACTTGCGGTGATATATATATATATATATATACTTGCGGTGATATATATATATATATATACTTGCGGTGATATATATATATATATATATATATATATATATATATATATATACTTGCGGTGACTGCTAACTGTCATGTAAAGCTTGCTACCGACGGTGCTCAATCAGTAGTCGTAATTACAATTACATAAAGGTTTGAAATGTTATCAAAGATCTTTGAGTCCTTTCAGTGGGAATGTGTGAATTCTTTTTATAGGCTTACAACGCAATTACCTTTTCTGGGCTAGCATTGATTGACAGCTAGGCAAGCTTGATGTAATGCCCTCTAACTCAGAGGTCCCCGAAGTGCCGCATGCGGCCCTCGAGCAGACCTGTTGCGGCCCCCGGTCGAATGCTCGATTTTTCAAAAATAAACAGACTTATGTCCAATTTTATAAACGCATTATAATCTTAACATTCATGTTACAAGCATTTAACATTTTGGCAGTTCGATGGTTAAGCAAAGGTGCAACAATAACACGTTTTTTTAATATCAGAAGCGAAATTGCTGAATTGCCCTCTAACTCAGGGGTCCCCAAAGTGCGGCCCGTGGGCCGCATGCGGCCCTCGAGCAGACCTGATGCGGTCCCCGATTTAAAAAAATCGAACAGATGGATAATGAATAAAATCGCTTAACTCTGCTACAAAATGTTGGATGGCTGTACGATTTAACGTTTTAGCGAACATCACTTCACCTTTGAACGAACTTTATCTGAAACTGCAATGGTGTGGAAAGTTTATTATTCCTACTATAATTATTTTAGTGGACATTGTGAAATCGTTCGTAAGAAAGCTAACCTACTGCAAAAACAACAGAAGGAGGGAAACTTAGTTCTTTTCCGGTTTATACTAAGATATAAAACAAAAACGGACATGTTTTTGAACTTTTACGTTCTGCCAAATATTTCGAGATCATGGCAGCCTGTTATCCAAATTTGCCCGACGTTTCTTTGACTTCAGACTGCACGAACAGTCATTTGTCAATTTGCAGAATCATTTTACTTGTGAGCCAAGAATTACGCCAATTGATTTGCAATTAGAACTGATCGACTGAAATGCAGGAAAGTTCAGAGGAGCGAACTTCATTTCATGCACTAAGCTTGATTGAATTTTATCAAAGCCAACCGCTTTAGGCTTATCCGACTATTTGCAGACTGCAGAAACAAATCACACACCCTTTAAGTTTACCCGACTATTGACGCCTCATCTGCAACAACAAGCTTTGAAATTCGATTTGGTAAAATAATTGTTGCGAATCTCAACTTACCAAATCACATGACGTTCATCCCATGAAGTGAAGTGAATTTTGGCACAAATTCTAAGGTAAATTCTAAACACATTCACTTTTAACTTTATTACAAATAGATTGACAAATAACATTTAGGGACGGAATAAAATAAATAAATACTTAATGAGTTACGAAATTCTTATACATTTTTAGTTTAATATTAAAGCGCTTCATTACTGTTTACTTAACTTTATTGTATGCATATAAGCCTAGTTATAGGCCTTAGGCCTATGTTTAGAAACTAAGCTTGAAAAAACTTAGCGACTTTGGGACTCGCATGGTATCCCTGCGGACTGCAAGCTCTTGATGCGTCACTAAAGTGGCCCTCGGCATCGAAAACTTTGGGGACCGCTGCTCTAACTGGACTTGGATGATGAATATTTGGGGTAGCGGAGGTGGTAGCGGATGTCTTTTTGTCCAACTGACACCCTTAAATCGAAATTTTTGGCGTAAAAATCAGTAACTCTGGACTCTTTTTGATTATATTGGACGGCAGGATGATGCAGATGAAGGTTTGGATACAAATTTTATGTAAATTGAGAAATTTTATTAATGTTTAAAAAGCTCGATTTGAGCCGGACTACTTTTTTAGCGGTTTGTTGTATCAAGGATACAATCGCCTGTCTGTGACTAAAGTTCATTCCTGTGTGATTAGGCTTAAGTTAGTCTGGAGCTTGACCCAACAGCGCTTTGTATGATTTTAAGAAAGAGAACTTTGAACTGAATCCTATCATTCAGAGGGAGCCAATGAAGATGCTCACTCATGAAAGTAGAAATATGTCAGAAAATGTATCATATATTGGAGTTTTGAAAACAAAGTTTAAAATATAGCACGAGCATTTGGTGAACAATCATTAGTGCCATGGTGTCCATGCATGAGCATAAGCCTACACAGAGCATAATTCAGTAGAGAGTTCGTTTAAGTAATAATTATTGTATGCACACTAAATGTAAATTCAGGGGTTAAAAAAATATGAAATAACAAAGACATAAGTAGTGTTGTTCAGAACTATTCAGTACATCAATGTACAGGATTTTTAAGTGTTAACATATATATATTGTTTAGTAAACAGCATTTATGCAGAGTCGTAACGAAATAAGTAACTCCAGTAATTTTCTTTATCATTTTAGATAACCAACATACAAAGAGTTGAAGTTAAGTTATAACTTCATCATCACGTTAAAGTTTATCGTTACTGATATATGAGAGTTTGACAAATAAATCAAAAAAGCAAGAAACACAATATTATTGGGTAGTATTTGGTTACTGGTACTGTTGAAACAGAGTTCTTTTAAAAACAGTGTAGACATTTACATTAACAGTTCATGGATATGTAATGTATTTTTAACATCCTGGGAGAGTGGATAGCTGATTCGTAACACACTGGCATGAAGGAAAAAAGATCATATGTAGACCTACAAATATAGGCCTATTGGTCTTACTAGTCAAGCAAGTATACTAGCCAGAAGGACAACCAGAAGGGCTAACCGATAGGCATAACAAACAATGGTTAAAATTGTTAACAGTTAATATAACTCTTGATGAATTATGCATGACTAACGAATTGACAGTTATTTTGCAGAATGCGTTCTGCCAAGTGGTTCTACATTGGCCACCACAACTGAAAGGCTGTGTTGTGCACTGTGCTTTGGCCAAACTTGTCGGCTCAATCCAGTTCTCTGCTGGACCACTTCATAACCATGTTCAGCAGGTATTTGTGATTTCGGTGGTCGACCAAGATGCATACGTTTACGACCGCCGACCGCCATCTTTTGCCGAGCCACTGCTGTTGGCTTAACGCAAATTCGTTTCAAGCCGACAAGGTTCTTTCTCTTGTTAGTTAGAGCAGTAGTAGCTCCTGAATATTTGCCAAATGCATGAAGTGCGCTTAACACAGCAGAACGACGTGGACATCAGTTCACCTTGTTTGCAGAAAGACAAAAGCGCAGGTCCGAACGATACCTTGTCCTCGCTGCTCATCACCTTGATCTTATTGCACATGGTATCAAATCGTTGAAAGACTGAACAAAGCATGTTAAGCCTAAAATATGCAAACTAATGTTCAGGTCTTTGTTTTAAAGTGTTCTCTCAGTTCCGTGTTGAAAAGTGTTCTTTCACAAACATTATAAAATGCAATAATCAGATATCTAAATAGACCTACCTGTTGTCTTCTCATCCGTTTCTTTGATATCGGCTTTGCGATGGCCATGAATGTTACGTCATAAGCGATTGTTTTACAAATGCCGTCATCGAACCGTATTATTATTATTATTATTATTATTATTATTATTATTATTGTTATTATTATTATTATTATTCATCATTGGCATTGCCAACGGATCTGTTATCATGCTATCTGGGTCGCCGCTTGTCAGTGGACTGTAATCTTGACATGGTGCCCTGAAACGCCACCGCATTGAAACGTTGGATCAATGCCGACAAGTTCTGGAAAAGGAAGTTTGTCTCTCGGGTGTCACCGGTAGTTGTCGAAAGTCGGCGTCCAGTCTCATACAGAAAGGCGAGGCCCTCACTATTGACGGGACCGAAGGTTTCTATAGCGATTGGAACAAAAGTGTATTTCTTCTCTAGCTCAAAATATTTTGTGTGTTTTCTTGTGGCTGCTATCTCCGCCGCTCCTCCAGCTATGGAAGCTGTTTCGGGGATATAGGAAGCGGCCACTGTGTCCACCACAGTTGCGTCCCAAAGTAAGGTCCGCCCCCCACTCCACGGTATCAGGGTCTGCCCGTCCGGTCTCTTTCCATCTAATCTGGAAAGACCTGACGGTTCCTTGACTGCTGGAATACCGGCTCTGTTGAGGCTGCGATGGATAAGGTCGTTGATATTACAGTGTCTTGCTTGACGGCCAAAACCCAATGAACAGGACAGGCCATGTGCGCCTCTGGCAGAGACGAAGGCGCCGCATGCGCAGGTGTGCGGCTCACAGATGGTCACCCCTAAACGTAGGCCGACCGCCACCCTCACGGTATCGTCCTCCAGTCTGAGATCGCGAGAAACGAGCGGGAGAGCGTATAGCCAGTCCGAGGCGTGTGGTGACTGCAAGGCCCTTAGTCTCGCCTGGTCGTAGGGATCCTGTAGCTTTTCTTCTAGTGCAGACAGAACCGCGTTTAACAGCGGTCTGTCAAAGTGGGCTTGTTTATGGCCTGGCGTCGTCGGGGCAGAAGCTTCGGTAAGTTGAAGCCAGGTAGACATCGCCGAGTCGCATGCCGAGTCCGATTTCACCGCTGCTGATTCTAAGATGAGGGACTGGATCTGGAGAGTGCCCGCGGCTGAAGCCAAAAAGGCGGGAAGTGCCAGCGAGGACGCCCTCCTAATTCCCAGTCCTCCCATCCTGATCGGGAGAGTGGCCTGACCCCATTGGTCATCGGTCATCGAAATGTTGAAGATTCGCTCGATCCCTCCTCGCATTAGATCATCGTAAGCCCATAGACGCGGGTGGTCGTGGCAAGGGGTGCATCTCAATAAATGCATGAGTTTTATTATTATTATTGTGCATTTTAATTATTATTATTACTATTGTTTGGTTAAACTACCTGCTGCACAAAAGAGCCTCTGAAGGCAACTGCGTTGAAGCGCTGGATGCAAACTGACAATCGTTGGAACAAGTAGCTTGTCTCTCTAGGGTCTCTGGTGACATGTGTCGGAAGGCGACCCAAGTCTTTGATGAAGTCTATTCCTTCGTTGTTGACTGGGCCCATGGTCTCAAAGGCTAATGGAATGAAGAGATTGCTGACAGCGAGCTGGCTGTACTTGATGGTCTTCCTGGTGGTAGCCACCTCCGCTGCAGCCCCCACCGAAGATGACGTCGCTTGGAGATATGATGGAGCCACGGTGTCAATCACTGTCGCATCCCATATCAGGTTCCGTCCTCTTCGCCAAGGGATCAGCGTCAGACCATCAGGGCGTTTTCCGTCCGTTCTGGAGAGTCCCGGGGGTTCCTTAATGTTTGGGAAACCAGCGCGTGTGAGGCTACGGCTGATTATGTCGTTTAATGCTGCGTGCCTGGCGAACCGCCCTGGCCCAAGACCACAAGGAAGCCCATGTGCTCCTTCTGCATCGACTCGCTTGGGCATACGTGTGGCTCACAAATGCGTGTCCCCAGACGGAGACCCACCGCAATTCTGGCAGCTTCGTCGTCTAGCCGAAGTCCACATGAAGTGATTGGTAGGGCAAAGAGCCAGCTCCGGCAGGACCTCATCTATCGAAGACAGCATTCTCTGTAGAGGCTGTTGAAGGCATTCTTGAAGTCTACCTTCACAAGGATTGACCCTGTCGGCAATGCTTCCAGGAAGCGCCTCGCCGCATGGACCGCTGCCTCTCCTCGTGCCATTAGAGTGCCTCCAAAGAGTATCGGTCTAATCTGTTCAGGGCATTCGCCTGTCAGAAAGAGGTTGACTAGTCCCGTGACGGATGAGATCAGTTCCGATCCAATTTCTGCGCAATTCACCAGGTCCACCAGATGCTGTGGTCGAAGACCATCTGGTCCCCCTTAAGAACCTAACGGGAAGGAGCGGATCCGTGCGAGGACCTGCCTTTCTGTGGCTTGGAAGGGTGTCACTTTAAGTTTTTCCGTACTAATTGGGCGGTCGGGCGGATTCTGAGGATGTTTTGAGCGTAGTTCCTCCAAGGTTGTAGAGTCTGCATTGGCAGGCCTGTCGGTCGAGGTTAGGATTCTGACGGCGGCTCTGATATTGCCATCCTCTAATTTGGAAGCAACTGCTTATTATTATTATTATTATTATTATTATTTTATTATTAATATTATTCTTATTATTATTATTCTGGAATGGCTAGTCTTTGAGATGGTTTTATTATTATTATTATTATTATTATTATTATTATTATCATTATTATTATTATTATAAAAATTGCAATTTACCTGATTATAATAATTATAATGATAATAACAATATATTACTAATTTTTTTAAAAATTATTATTATTATTATTATTATTATTAAACGGACAATTTCTAAACCGCCGTAACGCAGCCATGCCGGGGGAGGAGGAGGAGAAGGATGATGTATTGGCGATGATAAGTAAGTAAGAATATTATTTTTAGACTACCAGTAAACGCATAATAGCTTCAATTTAAAAAAATTTACTAATTTCATGTATGTAGTGTAATTTAAGTAAGTAAGTAAGAATATTCTAAATTAGACTACTAGCAAACCAGCAAACGCGTAATAGCTTATAATTTTAAACAAAGTCAAATAACATTTGCATGATAAAAGATCTTTTTTCGAAGGCATCAACTCTTGGTAGGATGAGGTCATGTGGCCTTGGGCGCATGCTGTAAGGGGTGATCTTACAGAGAGGGATCAGGTCGTGAAGGATGTGTCATGGATTCAACAGGGTTGAGCGGAAGAGAACAAAGTCAGCTTTAGAGCAGTGCCCTTCAAAAGAATGAAAGTTAACAGGAAGGTAGGTAGCTAGAACGGGTCAATTTTCTTAGAAAGCCACCAATGCAGTTTCGCTCCTCTACATTGGCGAATTTCCACTAAACTGGGGAGGCGTAGAGTAGTCGTGCTAGGATGGTAGCACGAACATCATCAAACAATCGTTAACCATGGATACCGTGGGCAACTAAAATACGAAGAGCGAACATGGATTGCCGGGCCTTACAGCAAATTTTGTCAGTGTGTGTCTCAAAACCAACTCGATCAGACATGGTCACACCTAAAATTCCTAGCTCGTGGTCCATCTCAATGCCATCACCATCATAATCATCATCGTCGTCGTCTTCGTCATCGTCATCACCACTACCATCATCATCACCATCATCACCACCATCATCATCATCGGCATCATCCTCATTATCATCATCATCCTCAACCTCCTCTTCATCATCATCAACATCCTTATCTTTCTCCTCATCATCACCATCATCGTCATCATACTCACCATCATCATTGTCTGCCTCATCATAATCGCCATTCGTTATCATCATCATCGTCGTCGTCATCATCATCATCAACGTCAGCAACACATCCTTATATTTCTTCTCATTATCACTATCATCGCTATCATTTCAACATCGTCATTGTCCGCATCATCATCATCACAATCGTCAACAACAGTAACTACACTGTATGCCACCAGCAACAGTAGCGAATTCATGTGACGGCCCAGACATTTACATTGTTGCAGCAGTTACGGTTACAGTATCTAGACTAATCATCAATAAAAAAGGAACAAAGATTTAAATGCTTAATTTTGGTCTCGAATCTTATCAAAATATTTCAGTTGAGGCCTTGCGAAAGTAAAGCGCTCGGAAGGTTATTGGGGTCCCTGAATGATAGAAATAATATGTAGCCAATGGCTTTTTAATATGACTTTTGTCAAGATAATCTGTGCCCCCCATTTTTCAAATTTCTGGGGGCAAAATTCAAAAAGTGGGAGGGGCAAAAAACTTTTTGGCGCTTCGCGCAATATTTTTTATATTATGCCCCCCACTTTTCAAAGCCTTGTTACACCTTTGGTAGTCACCCTATTTGGATGTCCTTTCGTGGGCACTTCAGAAGAAGGTTATACCCTGCTAATGTTTATTTAACGACGGATTCAAATCAAAGATGATT
Organism: Bimastos eiseni; assembly: GCA_959347315.1. Lineage (NCBI taxonomy): Eukaryota > Metazoa > Annelida > Clitellata > Crassiclitellata > Lumbricidae > Bimastos > Bimastos eiseni. Next base: position 25,147,472 of record OY365807.1, read on the forward strand.
TCCGTCAGTCAATGCACACATATTATACGTACTATACCTACTTATAATGGTCGACATATGTGGCCCAAGACATGTGCTTGGGTAATACCAAAAAACATGCGTTTACATTTATCCATTTCCAGAGAGAGAACAGTCTTCTCTGTTATTCGTCGGCAAAAGAAACCGCTGGTTAGTTAGCTTAACGCACAGTGAGTGTGCAGTTTCAATCTCGATCCAATTATAACGCACAACTGTCATTTCTGTAGTTTCTATTGGAGGTTGATGTTATCGTAACACGATAAATGTGAAATTAAATGTCATCAATCTTCATACGTTAATTTTCAAGGCTAAATACAACCTTTGCATCCGGAAATTGAATTACATTATAGTGATGACTGCACTGGATGTGTGACATGGTGGTCGATCGGTTTAAGCAGTTGAATTATATTGTTTATAAAAGGCAAAACATTTTGGTCGTGAAGGGAACTCCGCCACTGTTCGTACTCTGACAGTGCCAGTCTCAAGTCTGGAGAAAGTAGGAGGGCGAATCATCTTCGTTTTGGAACGGTGTCATAAAAAAATTAACACAACAAGGTTATGAAGGGTTTCTAACTTTCTTCACACCACTGTACTTACAAACATATAAAAATGCATACATACACATACATAATTACATGCATACATGTGTGCGTGCAAAAAAGTACGTGCATTAGCACATAGACAACTGTATATACAAATATATATATATATATATAGTCACAGACATGACTAAAGAGTAGAGTAACTTTAACTTAGACACTTATTCTATCATCCCCGTACATCCAGTATAGCCATCCTCCATATATATATATGGATATATATATATATTATATATGTAAAATATACAAATGTCATCAATATATGTATATGCATAATTATTCACTAACCGTTCATATTCTTGGATCATAAGACAATGGCATATGATTCATGTAATAAACTTGTTAAAATAAATTCTCGTTTGCTCTGAGAACACAGTTAGGCCAACAATTAAGTCTGGCTTCAGGAAGAACAGACACATAGAGTATAATATTAGGTGTAGGCCCTACATGTTGACTTATGAAAGCCGACAGAACTGCTATTTAGGACCCTTATTTCCAATGGTCTAACTCGCCCTTTGAACTGCCGCGAGGCGTCATCATTCATGCATTTATGTGTTCTAAGTATCACTAACTGCAGAAATAAATGGAAAATTGGGATAGACAGTTCAACGTAGTGAAAATTAATGTTTCCTTTGAACAGACATTCGGTTGGCTGGACAATATATATATACTATACGACTTCATGAATGAAATGGTCAATGTCACACGTATTGCAATGCGGGAAAATTATTACATAGGCCTAATTTGCGGAACTATATCACAGTAGGCTATAGCGAAGACCGGGCACAACTCGGCACATGTCTTGTAGGCCTAGTACTAAGTAAAATAAGCCCTAAAACGATATACATGTAACTAGTAGCTAACAGGATGTTGGTTCTACGATATATGATATGTAAGATTCGTCTATGTTGATACTTGAATAAGCCTACTGCATTATGGGCTAAGATAGGCTACTGACGTTACAACGTGGGTTGCTTGAATAAAGGTTGCTTGCTTGAGCAAGACACCCAACGTGCCAGGTAATGATTTATATCTTGAATAGAAAAATCACTTTCATGTAACGTACGCAACGGAGGCTTATGACAGGCAAAGAAGAAATTTGTAGCAGACGAAGCAGTTTTAGAGTCAGAGACGAAACCGAAAAACAGGTAAAAAATATCGAAACATCTTACACACTAGAATGCAAGATTCATTAATTACCTCCATCGACTTGACTTGAATCTGAATTGATGGCATTGCACCATGTGTGAGTGAGGGAGAAAGAGTGAGTGAGTGAGTGTGTGTGTGTGTGTGTGTGAGAGAGAAAGAGAGAGAGAGAGAGAGAAAGAGAGAGAGAGTTAAAGACATTTTTTTATTGCACTGCTTAAGTTCCAGTATACACACATCTTACATCGTTTCATAAAAATAATGTACTAAATATACATCGTTTCATTGCATTCAATTTCTAAAGTCAAAAGGCAGACCCAAAAGAACCAATGGTTCCACTTACGGGTCACCATACAACACCAGTACCGGTAATAGTAAGTATTGACATTATAATATGTTTTTGTACCCACCCCCCTCCAGCGGCGAGTCTGGCTCCCTAAGAGGCCTATCGGTGCGCTGGAGGGTTCGGCGATGTTGAAGATCAGCAGTTATAGAGGGCAACAGAAATGAGCCTAAATCATAGGAAGGCATTGTCGTGGTTCGGGTAGCCAGAGGGTCTCTGGCTAGTCTAAGCCTATTTTTAATTCTGGCACTACGACGTAGTACACATCCAGGGTCCAACTCTCCTTCTTGACAACAGTGCTTACTTACTTACTCTCTTCTTTCCCAGACATATATGTATATATATTAACTTTAATTTAACCAGATTCTTCGCTGCCTATATATATTAGTGATTACAAGTATTTTACAGTCTTTTCTTGGGTTTCCCTCTAACGGGATATTCCTCCCTTGGGTCTCCATGGTATCTCTCATTCTTCCAGTTTACGTTGTGCTCTGTTATACCTCCTTTAGCGAAGTTTTGTGCCTCTATTGCTATGAAGCCAGTTTATTTTTGCGTGTTTTTGTATTGTTGGATATCAATAAACGAGTTTAAGCAGCAAACGTAGCCAATGTCAAGGGGTAATTTTTTCAGTAAAATACGTGCATGTATAGTTTGCTAAGATCTATAATTGGGGTGGGCGCTGTGTGTGAGGCCGCCGCTCGCTCGCTGACTTGCGCAAGCGGGCCCATAACCGTGCTTAGTGCGGATAACATTACTCGATATGGGTTTGTAGTAAAGCTGCTATACAAGAGTTAATGCTATCCGTAAGATTGTCTTCATTTTTATATTTGAACATTGTGTTATCGTTTTTTGTATATCCGTTCTATGTACGTGCGATAACTTCTTATCAAAGCAGGTATGCATTACAAATTGAAGACGTTCGGTCATGACTCTTAAATCTAAATGTTCAATCATCTACACACACAACAGTTCACATATTCATACAGAGGTGTCCACCAAATGCTCATTGTCAACATTCAGTTGAAGAATGCAGTTTTGTATTTTAAGATTGTCAGATAGGCATGGGCCACGGTCTTAATGAGAGAGGGGCCAGGTCTTAGTCTGTTTCACCAGAGTCTGAATCAGGATATGAGTTCTTGACGAGACGAAATTTCAGTTGCGTGGATAGCCCATCGGAGCCTGAGGCTGACGATTATAGGTGATTGGCAATGAACAGAGTGGAATCGAAAAGCGATGAATTTGGGAGACAGATCGTTCCAGAGGCGTGATGTAGTGTATGATATGGTTCGGTTGGAGAGCTTAAAAAGTAGTTACTGGGGTCAAGTAAGATTGATATATGATGATGATCCGGTAGAACAACTTGGCTGGATGTTTTTGATTTTTTTAACGACACCGTTCCATATCGAAGATGATTTGGTGTCGCTCTCCGCCTTTCTCCAGGCTTGGGACTGGCACTGCCATAGTCCAAACAGTGGCGGAGTTTAGTTGGCTAGATGACGAGGAGTTCTCGAAGCTACGTGGTCTTGAAGTATTGAAGAGAGTTATAGGTTAGGGATTAGACTTTGAAGTGGATTCACTGTAAGATTATTGGCCAGTGAAGTGGTTTGGGGATTGAAGTGGTGTGATCATGCTTGGGCACCTCGGTCTAGTTAGCTTTGGATAAGTTGCAGACTCTTGAGTTGTGAGGATTCAATCAAATCAATAAATCAATCAAAGTTTTAGTTGGCGATCCAATGAACAGAACAAAAATGACAATTATACAAATCTAACAAATTATTGCTATCGGATCACAGAGGAAATCCAATTAAGGATCGGAAGCTGACATACATTTGGAATAAGTCGTAATGGAAGTGGGATGGCATTCCAAATCCTAAGTCATGTGTATTGTATAGAGGAGAGCCTAATGTTTGTCCTCGCATAAGGCGTATAGAGAGTGGGGGTGCCCCTCGATAAATGATAATGGCTACTTGGGTTAAGAGGAATATATTCTACAAATATGTAATAAGTTGCGGGAATATTGGTACATGAAGATTCAAATCTGTTGTTTCCGAATATGCAAACATTTTTATGCATATTTCAATTTTTGAATTCAAGTCCTTTGTGTGCACCATATGGCCTATTTGCTACAAATCTGATTATTGCTTTTTCATATTTCATTTATTTAAATTGGATTTGTACGCAGAGGCCCAAACTATATTTCCATATGTTAAATAGGGATAAATAAGAGTATAATGAAGAGTTGAGCGAGCCTTGTTTGGAAGCACCTTGGATATTCTTGAAACTATTCCGAAACTTTTAGCAATTTTTAGCTATATTATTTGTGATCAGTCCACGATAAGTGCTGATCTACAATAATTCCTAAACATTTTGAGAAAGAAACCTGGATAATTGGTGTTCCAATGATATTTATAATTGGCGAATGTGCTGATGGAGGCTTTCTGTGGGATCTAAACATTATAAAATTGGGTTTATCTAGGTTATAATTTAATTCATTGGCACCAAGCCATTCTGCTATTTTATCTGGTTCATTGTTTGTTTGGCTAATCAAGGTTTCAAAGCAGGAATGGGAATCAATTAAATAGACTTGTGTCATCAGCAAAAAAGATAACCAATACGTCCAATAGAGTAGGCGCGAAGTTTGAAAGGTAATTAAAATAAAGGATGAATAATAATGGAATAATGGGTAGAATCTTGGGGAACCCCATAGATAATGGTCAGTAGACCAGAGAAGTATCATTAGAGCGCACTAACTGTTGTCTAGCAGACTTGTAACTTCTAAACCAATTTAGTAATTTTCTGAGGAGAATATCATGATTTATAGTTTCGAAGGCTTTAGCTAAGTCCAGGAAGATTCCAATCGAATATTCGTTATTAAATAATATAGCAGCTGATATTTTATCCTGCGTTAAGTAAAGGCATAAAAGTTGATGACCAGAGCGAAACCCATAGGCCTAATGGGCATCTAGCATATAAAAGGTCCGATTTTGCAATGAAATTTTGATGATAAGAGATGCAGCAATCGAGCTTCGAGTAGACAATGAAAGTAGCAACGGAGGAGGCAGTTTTAAATAAATCGAGCATGGGCTTGTTCTAAGAGTGTGGCACTTAGATAAACCAAATGCACAAATCATTTGGGTCCAAGCCTCTTGACATTGTTAAGTTTGTTTAATGCTTTATAAATTATCAGAGAAGTCAACTTTCTTAAGAAGTAACGTAGTCGTTACCCTAGTACAAAATCCACAAGCACGCACAAAACGCATTCCTGGTCCAAAGTCTTTTATAGAACCAAGCCCGCAGCAAACAAGAATCTGTGCGTGCCATTACTATTCGGTTCTAGTAATGTGGACTACAGTGTTACGTCTTTGCCGTGTACAAATAATTAAATTAGAATAAAAATCGAAAGAGCTCATAACAAGACCAAAGAGCGTGAAAGTTTGAAAGAAACCTTAAGTTTGCAATGCATGCTCACAATTTGTATATTTTTTGAGTCTGGGAACGCCCAAACACCGCTGTGTTTGCTACCGCGGTAGCAACGACGCTGTTAAAAACGGGAATTTCATTGCCCGTTGATAATAAAGAGAAACAGAGGATTTATAAAGAACAGATATGTTTCCCTGGTATTTGACTGCGACAAAATCGCACTTTCATATTTTTTTATACACAGGGCCGTACCGAGGGAGGGGCCAGCCTGGCCATGGCTCCGGGCGCAAACGTGGTATGGAAAGGGCGCAAATTTCAGGATTAAATAACTTATTATTCCATAAGATGCACTATTTTCAAAATGTGGATGTGTCAAATTGATGCTATGCACAGGGCGCAATTATAGCTCGGTACGGCTCTGCTTATACATGTTTATCGCGGTGACCACTCATTTCGTCGCAAATCATTTCGTTGCATCATTCATTTCGTCTCATATTGTAGGGATTTGGCACTTTTTGTCAGGTTAAGCATCCTGAGAGTCGGTTAGGGTCAGGTTATGCGTCGTGAGGGTCGTTTAGGGTCACGGTTAGGATCTGTGTCGTTTTTAAAATGCAACGAAATGAACTGCAACGATATGAACAGCGACGAAATGATGTGCGACGAAATGAACGGGAACCATTTATTGCTGGGCTCCATTTTGCTCTTTTGTTTTGGTTTGACGTTTGATTTTTTCCTGGGGCAGAGGCAATTCTTCGTCGCCGTCGTCGCCGCCGCCGTTGTCGTCATCATCATCATCATCATCATCATCATCACCACCACCATAATGCTTACCGTCGTTATCATCCGACTTGCTTGCTCGTGATCTGCATTAAGAATTTGGAATTGTACTTTAGATATCAGAGCTTACAAGCAAATAATATTGATTGTCAATGAAGACCTGTGCGATGTCAATAACGTGAGATAAATTCTTCAAACAGAAGCTGATAAGAAACTGATGCAGCCAGGGCTGTAAGAATTCATTATGTCTTCAAACGTGTCATTTTCATCTGCTTCCAATGAAACTGGCCTGTGTATACACAGCTCCTCCCCATTTGACGTGACCGTTCCAACTGCGCTGAACCCAACCTACGCCATCCTAGAACTGATCTGCGCCGTTCTATCAATCGTCGGAAACTCGGTCATCATCTTCCTCTTCATCAAGAAGCGCTCTCTTCGAACGGTCAAGAACTGTTACGTCATCTCCCTCGCAGTGGCCGACCTTCTCGTCGGTCTGCTGGGAATTCCGTCGGCACTCGCCGTCTCAGTTGGTCTCCCGAGGAACTTTCATGCCTGCATGATCATGACGTCCATACTCATGCTGCTGTGCACTGGGTCGATCATGTCCCTCGTTGCTGTGACCGTTGATCGGTTATGGTCCATCATGAATCCATTGACCTATCCTTCGACGATGACCCATAACAAGGCAAGGGTGACCATATTCGTCTGCTGGTCTCTGTCGACGGTTATTGGGCTTCTACCTCTCTTCCGTTGGAATCGAGGAGTGCCAACGAAGCCTAGGTGCTTCTTCGTCGAAGTCATGGCTCCAGGATATCTCGTCTTCATCTACTTCGCAACAATCGTGGTGCCATTTCTCTTTATGGGAGTCATTTACACCATCATCTTTTGTGAAGTGCGACGACAGGTACGTCTTACTTATTTATCTATTCATTTACTTTATATACTTATTGCACTAAATCTGAATGTGAGGAGCGAGTTAATTGGTCTCTAACGGCGGCTTCTAAACGTAGGGTCATTGCCAAGGTGTGCTTCACAGCATGCTGGAAGCTGCAATTTGCAAACTACACTGTGTCCCGATGAAAAGTAGACCCCAACAAAAAGTGTCATAACTCTGTCAAAACTTGTAGTATTTGACTTAACTTTAGAGAACTTAAATAGTGGGCATATCAACACGAAATCCTAGTTCCGTTATGAAATGTTGGTGATTTTGTCAAGTGTATGAACATATGAAATGCAGCACCGAAAAGAGAAAGTTTCCAACCTGGGTATCCTACAAAAGCCGTAGGGAACTGAAGTTTAGCCACAGCTGGTGTTCAAAATATCCTCTTTGCTCACGTGGACACACGATTGCAGATGAGTACGACACTGTTTGATGGCCCAGTCGATTGAAACTTGGTCAAATAGCTGACACTCCTCAATCAGACGCGCCTCAAATGCGGAAACGATAAACGCGTTCCACCAGTAGGGTATACGCTCCAGATTTGATAGTCACTGGATCGAGGTCTGGAATGTTCGACAGCTATAGCTGCCGCGGGGCTGTGAAGTCGAGTGTCTTTCGGGACAGCAGAGCAATGGTCTAACGTTCTTGGTGTGCCTCGTGCGTTTTTGCTACTGCCGGGTATTCGGTCTACTGTGCCGTTTTCATCGATCTTCTTCAACAGTTTATTCAAAGATGACAGGCGACAGCCACCACTGCCACCAGCTTTTGTTCAATCACAAAAAGTTTTGCTCCAGAATTTTTTACTTGCCCAATAATTAACAAAAATTGATCTTCTTACGTAAATGCCATCTTTCTTTATCTTTTACACCAAAACAAGTAACGTTCCATCAATAATTGCATCGACAGCGTATGATAAAGTAAGGACCCAATTGGAACTTTCAATTTTACCATGTATGCTAATAAATCATTCAACTTCTTTGCTTATGCTGCGTCAATTTAAGCCAAATGTTGCAAATTTATTCAGAAATGATGTGTGATACTGAATAGGTCCTTTTATTGATATGAGTTAATTCTTAAAGCAGTTTCTGACAAACCTTTAGGGATCCACTTTTCATCGGGACACAGCGTAGAAACCCAGCGCACTAACAAATAGACCACCGTTAGGCTCAACATCTGCATGTACAGCATACATGTAAGTCTGAATTATTGTTCATCGCTTTTATGACCATCTTAGAGGAGCTCATCTTTATTATCTTAAAACTAGGCCTATATTAACTTATGAAATTATTTCTCCAACACTTGTGTCTACCATCAAGCAGTACGGATTTGTGCAAGAATATCCTGAAATTTCTGTTTGTAAGCTCTGGGATGTTTTTGAATTTTATCAATAACCTTTGCATCCCGGTTTACAGTCTAGAAAGAGTAGCGAACACTTCCTATATGCCCCTGGGAAACATCCTTTAACTGCTGTTCTCTTGTTTTCAACCAATTTACAATTAAATTGTTGAACGTGGATTCTTTAAATCCTTGGTCTTTCTAGTGGTCTAGTCGTCTGCTGGCAGCTGTTCAGTGCCACCAAAGTACATATCCATTCCGATATCTGGACATCTGCCATAGGGCATATCCCTCCCAACATTCCCTCCTTCAACACTTACCCAGCACAAATATTTATGAGAAGTACATTACATTGGCAATTTAAATAAGTTATTTATTATTTGTTTATACCAAGCAATGTTTAATAGCTGTGCTTGCTTGGTGAGTGATGAATGGGGATGTCCGGGGATATGTCTAGGCGTGAGATGTCCTGAGAAAATGTCCTGGAGATGATATATCCTAGAGATGAAATGTCATGGGTAATACTGGGGAAAAGTACGGGTGAAATTTCCTAGATCCACGCACTCCTTAGACTTTTGATATGCACCGAACTCAAACATGAAGCCTTTGAGACCCGAAGTAGCCTATTAGTGTTAGGGCTAGAAAACCGATGACTCATAGTTTACACTATGATTATAATTAGAAATTCTAAGCTGCAGTCACTCGATTTTCATCCGGGTTCAACTCATTCAAGGTCAATAAAGTTTCTTGCTGCCTTCCTGTGGACAACGTCGCTAGTCTAGAAGTAATTAAGGCTAACAGAGGAACAAGAGGCTCATGTGTATTATATAGGCAAATGAATGGGCCCTCAGTTCATTAGGTAAAGTCACCAAATCATGGAAGGCTGCCACATTTTTTGCATGGCATCAGTTTCTGCTTCTGTGCAGCGACCACCAATTGATAATAAGAGATGCTTTTGAGTTTCACATATAACTCTTAATACAATAAAATACAATAAAATACAATACAACAAGTGAAGGCCAAAGGTTGCAAAGTGATACATGGAACTGGGAGAGAGAGTAATGTACCATGTTGTGCAAATGGTACAGGGAAGTAGAAGGTTGGGAGACATTGACCAGCTGATACTGAAATCAGCCGAGAATAATAGACAAAAACGGATGACTATATATGGACTCCATTACACATCCGTAAAAGCGCAGAGAATTACAGGAGAGTCTATTCAATTATAGAAATGCTACATCCGTCTATGATATGGTTACCACGATATGTCAGTCGACATTAACATCAATTGAAAAGCACTATATATGACGAAAGGGCAATTAAGCCTTAGGTTTTTAATAGACTGACGCCCTGCTACGCGAATAGAAGTCAGAGTAATTATGTGACTGTGCATATCTGTATGTGACTGCATGCAGCCCACATGCATATGCAAACGTAGCCCATGTATATGCATTGAGGAGATTCATTAAAGTACTGACATAAATTATGTAGGAAGATGGGTGCGCGCACACACACGTATGGATATATATATATGTTTTATTTCCAGGATTCCTTAAAAATACAACTTTTTACCAAGGAATAAAGAGTAGGCCAAACAGTACCTGTTATGACCCTCCCGGCCGATCTGGATGTGAACTACGAACATTGACCATTTGTAACTTACTGCGATGTTTCGGTTTGGTTCTCATTAAACGAATATATATAAATAATATACTATATATATAATATACGTGTGTATGTCTGTGTGTGTAATGCGTATATATTAATTCATTTATTTATTTGGAAGATTTATATAGCGCCCCTGTAAGACATCTACTCAGAAGCGCTCCCGCCAATGAAGGACATCACGCAGATATTCTGTAACATGGCCGAACCTTGGAATACGGCCGTTGTGAGGCGTGCCGCCGTGCGCAAAACCCGACCCATGGACCCGATCCGGCATGCAGGGAGTCCGTCATAGAGGGCGCTACAGCACTCAAGGCAGGAGGCCACGAAGGAGTGAACAAGCGTTGCAGCAGCATCAGAGGACAAGGAACGGGATATTGACTTGACCTGGTGCAGCTGATAATAGATTGAGGCGCAGGCGGATGGAAGACATCCAGGCTTCCAAGGCCTCCATGGCCCGGCTCATTACACGGACTGCGGTGGTAGATGGCATGGCTGAGCAGCGCAGATAGGCCTGGAGGTCGTCCGCATATGATTGGCTCAGGACATCGCCGGCAGCCAGCAGAGGACCTAAATCTGCAGAATAATTTATGTACAGAAGAGGGCCTAGGACCGAACCTTGGGGTAGGCCGAAAGGAGCGGGAACCCAAGAAGACCTTGTGGACCCATAGATCACAGAGAAAGAACGGTCCTGCAGAAAGGAACCGAGCCAACCAAGAAATGTGCCTGAAAGACCAAACGAGGCAGAGAGACGCCGAAGGAGGATACAGTGGTCAACGGTATCGAAAGCGGCGCTGACATCAAACAGCGCCAAGAGAGAAACCTGGAAACCTGTCAATTGCCCCATAAATATCTGAGAGAAGGTTAACCAATAGGGTCTCTGGCTCTCTGTGGAGTGTCCTCTTCGGAACCAAGACTGAAGGATCGGGAGTAGGTCATTTCTATCAAGGTTGGCATAAGTTGGGCGGCTTCAATCTATTCAATAACTTTAGATAAAAGTTACATTAGCAATTATTGGCCTAAAGTTATTAGGATCAGCTACATCCAGTCCATCGCGCTTTGGCACAGGAACTAGGATCGACCGTTTTTGCGAGGCCGGAAGAAGGAACGGTTGCGGACACCGGTTTAGAAGGGAAGGAGTGTATCCACTAATTCCTGGAGGAGAAACGTAGGGAGAGAATCCAGATCGCAGGTCTTTTGGACTGAGGTTACGATGATTCTCCGTGTCTGTATGACAATGTGTTGTGTGTGCATGTGTTACCTCTATATCGTAACCTGTATTGCTATAAGCGCTACTTATATCTCTACTATAATGTATGCTTTATAATTATGTTTCCTCGACTTAACCTCTCAAATTTTGACCTTGCACCGGAACGAAACGAGAGCTTGGCAATTGCGGACTTAAAGATTTGGTAAAGCGCAGGTGAAAAAGCTGGTCTTCCTGATGGCTTTTGTGGGCGCTGGAAAATTTTCGGGGATTTACATTATATATATAAAAACATTTGGTTTTCTTTCTATTTATTAATAGTTTTTTTTAAAGAGCGTTGCATAATTCGTTTAATATTCTCCAGAATCCAATTCGCTGCAACGTTGACTACTTGGTTGAGTCTCATTGTCACCGAAGTCTAATTTTGAATTCAACACGCACTTGCACCCACACACACACGCGCGCGCACACGCACGCACGCAAACACACACAAACACGTATGGGCTGTAAATATAAATCATAATATCTGTCAATAAAGCCCATACATATCTGTTTCATTTGTTTTACGAACAATGCGCAAACAACGGCGACGTTGGCAAAACGGTTGAGGTCTATATATATATATATATTATTGCAGTATACACCACGTGCGTAAATTGTATCATGTTCATAAAGACAGCTGACAATTAATATGACTTGTGATGACGGCATCTCACAAACAGCACTCGCATTCGGAGGATAAATAACATTATCTTGGGCCCAGACATTGAGTTGCAAAATTTATGTTTGTGCATGCATATATTCATATATATATATATAGACACGTATGCATGCATGTATATAATAGGAATGCATATAAATAGGGCCTAAGCATGTAAGATTGCATACTTGTATGTTGTAAGCATGTCTCTTGTAATTTATATAACGCATTTTTTACCAATTGTCATTGTGTAGAGTCACAAACTGGCGAAGATCATCGCAACGTCCGAAAATCTCCAACTGCGTCAGGCGCCTCAGCCTCAGGACCAGCGCCAGAACGAACGAATCCTGCGTCGGCAATTGAAGCTGACGGCAAAGACAGTCAAGAGCATCTTCATCATCGTCGTCGTCTTCCTCATCTCCTGGTTTCCTCTCTACACTTTGAACACAGTCGCATACTTCTGCCCTAAATGTTGTATCTCTCAGCTTCTATTCTATGCGTCGATCCTTCTGTCCCATTATAATTCTGTGTGGAATCCTATCCTCTACGGTTGGAAAATGAAGGACTTCGGGTTTGCCATCAAGAAACTCATCCTAGGTCCTCAGTTCAAAATGGACAGTTCTGTGGGCACTTGAAAATATCGCAATTGGTTGAAAATATCTCAAGATCTTCAGTCTTTTCGATTGGCTTCTGCGCAAAGGTCTTTAATTGTTTTAACCCATTCCAGCCACAAATTGCACATATGCTGATCCTTTCCAAATGTTGTCTGTATCACCTCTTCGTTTTCCTTCTCGTGTCAGTTTCTAAGCGTGGTGCACACATCATCATCAATTTAACTCTATTCGCTAATTTCTTCGTCCTCTTCATCACCTTTCCACCATCCAGAAATCACATTAAAAAAATTTTGCGCCACTTTCTCTAACTCAATTTTTTTATGTTCTCGTCTTATCTCTTGCGATTCGTCCAACAACACAAGCGATACAGGCCTATATGGTACTGAGCCCATCAAAAAATATTCACTCGGCCGTTTAAGAAGTAGACGTCTTAAAGTCTCGTCCATGGTGATGAGAACTTCTTCCTGTTGTACTTGGAATATCGATGAGTGTCACCCAAGGGACCGCTTAGCAGTTGCTTATTTATGCGTTACAAATATGTTATGCGTTTATGAGTGACAAAGACAATGCTCCCAAGATAAAGACAATGCTTGGGTAGATGGGGACTGTCCTTAGAACATTAGGACAAGCCTCGGCATAAAAAACAAATAATGATAATATTCGGCATACATAAAGACAGCATTTGAGGAAAATGAATATTCAGTGGAAGAACTCACCTAAACAATAATCATAAAACGAGAGGTATGTGTTAGACGAAATTAGGCAGCATCAAAAGACAAGGACAGCCATCAGAGAAGAAGAGAGTCCTCAGCAAACGAGAACTTTCTTCATCAGTAACAGGAAGTTGGTCAAAGTGGATCTCAGACGTATTTTATAGACTATTTCCAGGATTCCCGAACAATTCGGCGCCGAACAGTTCGGCGTAAAATTACTAACTTTGAGTAATTGCAATTAAAGAGTACAGTAACATAAGGACAAGGATTATCAGCTTCTACTGCCATTAGTAAATACTATGTGAGTCAGAAACCGAAATCGATGCATTTTGTAATATTCTTTAGTTTTCTTTACAGTGGAGGACTACTCTAGTAAGAAGGTGGCACGGTCCCTATATGTTGACTATGACTCTACAATAACCAAACATGTGCTGGATAATATGGAGAGTATTATTTCGCTCCATTCTGAACATTTTAAAAATGTCAGTTACTGCATACCGATATCTGGTCTAAAAACATTTACAAACTCATCCGGCGCCGAGTTGTTCGGCGCCGAATTGTCCGACGCCGAACTGTCTGGCGCCAAATTGTTCGGCGCCGAATTGTCCGGTCACCATTTCCAGAGACCATTTTCTACATGATCCATTCCATCCAATCGCTCTGGACGACTGGACAAAAGTAAACACAATATTTTTGTACTAAATAGACTGTCGTTTTGGAAATGCTTTTTTGTTTTTCTATTGTTAGGCCTACTAAATCTGTTGTATTGTATTAACGAATATCTAAAGCGTCTCACAGATGATTAAAGATCTGCATTTGTTAGGCATTCAAAGAATTAATTGGGCCAACTACAAGCAATGTTTTTGCCAATTAACCAAACTCCATGTAGTATTATTAAGCATGTGAGGGCTTATTCCTGGAGATGCAGCTCCTTTCCTCGTATGACGAGGCTGGGTTGTGAGCGTCCCTAGGTAAATAAACGGTTCAAAAGGGCGCAATATAAGTATGAATTGCCTTACGTTACTTGGAATATGGCGTTTGATTAATATGGCAATGGTGAACACTTCACTCTTCCTCGGCTAGCTCATACATTTCTCTTCTGCTGACAGGATTTTGTTTCCATCGCCAACGACCAAATATATTTGGTCGTTAGCGATGGAAACAAAAGGGGCGCTATATAACTGCTCGATTACATTACATGTAATGTAATCGAGTAGTTATATTGCGCCCCTTCTAGATATATACTCAGAGGTGCTCCCTCAGATGTTGCAAGCTACCTTGTAGCCGAGTTGACACTAGCTTAGGATCAAATAACATTTCTCTGTAACTAGGCCTACTGTAAGTGAGTGATCTCAATATCACACATTTCAATGATGGCTGTTTGACATAGCCGTCTACTCGTTTTATTTATAAAGATGTGATCCAATTCTTTTTAGCTTTGTCATTTTCTGTTGTGTTTAGGGAGGTCTAATGCAGCAATCAAGTAGAACATGGAGTTATTATTGGAGATACTACATTCATGTACGTGATTTGGTGATCTCCATTCTTTGCCAACGATGACATTTCTCTTTTGTCTTCGTCCAATGTTGCAATTACCCGTTTCCAATCTTACATCAGATCGTCTCTTGAGCCTTCAAAGTAAACTTGCAGTAGTTCTAACACAGATTGCGTTTCTTCGTCACCCCTTATGTTATCCGTGGTCAGTGTCATTGTTTGCTAGATTTATGGTAGGTTTTAAGATTTCGCTGTTTATCTGGCGATCGCGCCTGATTGCCACATGGAAGCGTTGATGCCCTGTTCTAGGTCTCACTGGATGCAGAAATCTCGCTCCATGACCCGAGAGAACTTCTGGTTCCTTTTGCAATTCCATTATTAATATTGCCAAATTCAATCGTTAATTTCTGTGGTTAAGCCATAATTATGTCCGGAATAAGCTGTCTCTTCTGAATAGGCTATGTAAGGTTTTCTTGACTACATGTGCGTATATACATACTTGCATAATTGTATGTCCATCAAAAATGATGTCGTGTTTGTCCGGGGTTAGACTGGGAGTGCCCAGTCCGCCGAGAGGGGCGCAGAGGCAAATGCCCAAGGCCCGGCGAATATTAGGTCTTCCGGCCGGGCCGCAATTAACTTACGAGGGTATTGTACACGATTATGCTGCAGCTAACTCCGTGCAGAACGGTTGTTTTTGGCGATGGTTTAAAGACCCGCGAGGGCCGTTACTACTCTGGGTAAGGGTCCGGAATTTATGTCGTCACTCTTGGGAGCATCTATGAATAAACACCTTTAGAGGGAGCTATATAAATTTTCTGAAAAGCTGAACGATTATAACTTATGTAATTAAGTTATATGGTCTGCTATACGACTGTCAGTCGAATCTTGCTCTTTGGTCCCAGGCCTGGATAAAGGAAAAGGAGGACGAGGAGGAGGACGAGGAGGAGGACGAGGAGGAGGACGAGGAGGAGGACGAGGAGGAGGACGAGGAGGACGCTAATGATCTTTGTTTTTATAACACAGTGTCGTTAAACCGAAACTACAACTATTCTACTTTTTATTATGAAATAATATCAGTAATTATCGTTTCGGACCGGGCAACAATGTTGATTTCAGGCCAATAAAATTACATAATTTGTTGTTTTGGTTTTGCTGTCGTCGATGTTTACATTACTTGTCGCAAAGAGAAGAGCAACAAAATGGCAGTTGTGTTATTGGTGTCATTTGTGTCATATATGCGGAGGTAGAAGTTATGTATGACCACACTTTCAAGTCTTTGATTAATAATTTCTGCAGTGTCGAAATATGACAGGAGAGTTGTTGGTAAAGTCGATAGACAAAGCGAAATATTTATGCGTTAAACAAACTAATAGAGTTAGCCAAACTAGAACGAGAACCATAACCATTAGGCCATACCAGCCTTTCTTATTGACTTCCTCAACTGATTAAAATATAAGGACATTAAACATAAACAAGCACGAGAAATAAATAAAAATCAGTTAGGGATGAATTGGGAGAAATAAACAAACCTCCAAGGGACCGAGGAATTCCCGCATACGGGGCCCAAGCTTTATCACACGGAAGTAACATAATAACTTAATTATAGTTGACTAAAGAATTGACCGGCACCTCACTTCTAAGGCTCTAACTCGACATCAAGTAAATAACCTTTGTATTTCTTATTGGATATTTTGGTAGTAAGGCAATTCAGGGACCAGAGTATCTCCATTGCGAATCGTCTAATGTTGGTTCTATAAGGTAGGTATGCATTCAATCATTCTTAACAATTATATAGCGCTTCTTTGAGAAACCTACTCAGGAGCGGTATATCGATGAAGCGAATCTGGTAAAGGTTTGTAGATGCGGTTTGTATTAAGTGGTTATCAAAACACGATGGAAGCAGATTTATAGCCTACATGTATTTATAGACGTCATTAGCCTTGAGGGAATTTCTTTTTAGACAGATTTAGGATGTTAACTGTGATAGACAATTGTCTTAAAACGTCTTCGTTCGTGATCAAAATGTCATAGCATTATAACTTCATAAGAGCTGCTCTTTTTGTAATGCATGTAATATTTGTAATCTGGTATTATAGCTAGATGTCCACATATAACGTTGTAGTACGAGACGTACGGGTGGATCATTGTGTAATACAAGTTAGGAGGTAGGCCTATAATTGTTGGTAAGAGATATGCTATTCTTGATATTATACAACTGCTATTTACAGCTGAACGAACAAATTCTACCCTGTCAGATGCACGTAAAGGGACAATAACTATTGGAACCATATTTCCACATGGGCCCATATAGAGTCCACATGAGTCCAAGAGCTATACAACTGTAGATATGGAGACATAGTCGTCGTCATCATCGTCGTCGTTATCATCGTCGTCGTTATAATCGTCGTCGTCGTCATCATCATCATCATTATCATTATCACCGCCACCATCATGATAATGATCACAAATGCGCCAAGTGGTTTCAGAATATATGATAAAGATGCACTTTTGGCCAAAGCTCTGAAATTCCATGTGCGCCCAATGCATTTCGAGTAATGTTGCTGTTGCCTAATTAAAGTAGGCTAATGAAATTTTATTAAGGAAATTCAACTACTATAACTGCAACTCTCCGCGTAAAAACTTTATCAAGCTATGCTCCAAAGATCAGGACATGAGTAGCAATGATGCGCACTTTTAGCTGTAAATGTAGCTATTAACTACTATATAAATTATGTAGTTGCCTAGTTGTTATAACTAGCTTTTAGGAAGTAGTTAAAGAAGTAGTTATAACTATTATTATCAAGTAGTTTTAAGTTAACTGCAATATATTATACAAACTACCTTTTTTGCCCTATTTAGTATTTACTAGTTCCATCTTATACAAATTTCTATGATTTCACAACAAACATGAACGTCGTCCATATTATGTCATAAGTTAATGGGTTGTATAATTGTGTCATTAGAAATGTGTGCATAGGGCCTACTGTTGTGAGGAAGTGGGTTCCTCCCGGAACTATAGAGAAAGATCTGTTCAATTGCATACCATTGGATTGTTGGGTTAGTGCTAGAGTAAACCGGCCTTGGAAGGGTTGGGGCTGTTTTGATCTAGGGTTAAGAAATGTGCATTGGCCTGCTGAGGAACAAAGCCAGTAACCGGTTGAATGACAATTGACCAACTGGCTAAACTGCAACAGTGGCTGACCAGTGGGATGATTGACGCATGAAGAAGGTGAGAGACAGGTAAGAGAAAGAGCAGGGCAGGGGAGAGACTGGGCATCTGAGCAAAGGAATTGAAGCACGACCAGACCGGATGCTGAAAGCAAGGATGAGATATGCAGTGATATTTTATAAAGCAGAGGAACCCAAGATTATGGAACGGTAACTCTCTTTGACCCGAGGTAATTGATGGCTTCAGAATCGTTTGAAGTGGCCAGGAGTGTTTCTGGCCCTCTGACTAAAAGCAGCTAGAATTCTGGGTGACATTAATAATTGCTTGTATTTATCATTAAAAGGCTGACCACTCCCCTATAAGAGATTCATTCAAGCCTGAAGGTGATATATTTATCATTAATATAGTAGATATATTAATGCCATCCAATAGTTTGCATTTGCATTTAATTGTATTGATATAAACATACAGTGCTATCAAATGTTGATTAAAATTAGATATGTATTGTTTTTTTTATCTTTTTAATATTTGTGTTGAATATCAGCAATAAATACGGACACTAAATTCGCATGCTTGTTGATGACTATCGATACACACAGCAACACAAAGCAATTTAGCAAAGTAGTTTTAAAAGTAGTTAAGTACTTATCTGGTAGTTACTAAGCTAGTTATAACTACTTGTAATTTAAAGTAGTCAACTAGTAGTTATAACTACTTATTTTGAAAGTAGTTAGGAAGTAGTTTTAACTACTCTTCAAGTTGTTGGTGCCCATCACTGATGAGTAGACCTACACCATGACGCTTTAGATGACTTAAGCTCAGAGGGAAGATTTTAGAAAGCGAAACCTGCAGGGTAGGACAATCGTGATGACTCCTTATCGTCGTTTTCCTTGTGCTATTAGGGTGATCCAGTTTGCCATGTAAACAATATAGGCTTCAAATATCAAAATGAGTCATTGCTTCTATATACCAAACGAGATAACAGCCCTAAAATGAAACATATATAATCATAGTTAGAGGTGAATCATAGCTAAACACTTTTACTAACAGAATATGAATAATACTCAGGTTCTAAAAAATCCATCGGTTTGCTTAATGGGACGCGGTGGTATAGTGGGATGATTTGTGCCTTGCGTTCGGAGGATTCCAGAGGTTCCAATCTGACCGAGTCACTGCGTAGCGACCTTGGACAAGAGTTGCTCACTCATAATTGTCTCTGAGGAAGACAACGGGAAACCACCTCATTCATCTCATTTCCGGGTGGCGTAAAGCCAGATGGACCTGCCTTCGGGCGAGCACTCATTATCGTCATCATGAAATTATCAATTTGGGTTTAGTTTTAGTTGTTTAGATTAGACTCGGTGGTGTAGCAGTATGTTCTGAGCCTTATTACCAGAGGGTCGCAGGTTCGAATTTTCTCCCAGCCACTGAGTATACCGATCTTGAACAAAGTTGCTCACCCGAAGTTATATGTGAGGAAACCACCTCACTCATCTGATCCCCAGATGATGACATAAAAGCTAATGAACCTGCGAACTCATCCTCATTATCTTCACTTAGTTGTTTATGATCTCTGCTATGTTTTCCCTTCTTTCAAATGTGTTCAATTTTAAAAAATATAATTAAATTTGATAAATTGAAATGTTAAATAATATTAATTAATCAAGATGCTAAGGAAAATGAAGAAGTAATTTCTTCAATTTCATCCAACTCTTTGGAATCGGATAATGATGTTTTCTCCATTTCAACAAGATTATCTTGTTCTGCTACAAACAGGTAGAGACAAACATCCCTACTGCAGAGCTGAATCTGACAATTGATCGGCAAGCATCTTTTAATATTGCTGCTTCTTTGGTCTTGATTTGAACAGCTGCCGTCTCTGTGTAATGACTGACAAGCGTCAGTCCCTTCCAACTGCTCATCTCTCTTACCATACCCGGCTATCTTTTCTCGAAGCACCATTTGTCGCTCTAAAATGGTCACACGCAGGGCATGGACGGCAACAGACCAGCTAGGATTCGTATTCTACTGAGGTCCATTTCCTTTTGCACTGGAATGGCAAACTTCTACCAGATCTTATCAAGACTAGCCTAAAACTGGACAGAATGGCAGTCCTTACTTCTGGAGTGTCTAGAGATGAAAATCCTCGTTGAGTTTCCAAGATGATAAGAGGAACTGTAAGGGAACAAGCTAATGTAAGCCCTCATATGCTAGATAGCTTGAGTCTGAAGCTGAAGATGCATGTACATGGGCTTGCATTTTATATAATAGCCTCAGGCACGAGCTTGCAGACTGGCGCATGTACGATTTTAGAACAGACTCTTAATTAACAAGAAGCCTTTGCAAGTCCCCACCATACGCTGAAAATTATGCTCTCCGAAAGAGAATCGGCAGCAAGATAGAATTGTTCAATGGTCTTAGGCTGCCGATCATCAGGAAAACCATCACCTCGCATGTGTGTGGAACAAATTAGACTAAAATTGCTTCGAATTGCTCCATGTGCCATAATGAAACATGTCAAATTAAATAATTAATTATCTCGCATGGTAGGCCTATCATGATAAAACTAAAATAGAAATTCCCGGTGGTACTCTAATTATACAAGACTCAAAGTTTGACAGCTCAACCAGAAGAAATAGAATATGCAAAATATAATAATAGAAACATACAGCATAGAGTACAGAGAACTCATTTTGACTCATTATTGCTAAGCTTTGTTAGATGCTTTAAAGGCGCTATATTAAATGTCTTGTTTTAATGCATAGAGGTCTACATATAGACCTACTTATTGGTGTGGTCAGTGCAATGGTCACAATGCGAGACTGCAATCGCGTAATAAATAAAATATTTATTCTTTGTCAGTCGTCGCAAATCGTGCAATCACAGAGGGACGACGACTAAGAGACAGAGAGAAACTGACAAACAGACGGCAGGAAGACATACAAAGGTTCATTTGAAAGACGAAATACTGAGTGATGTGAGCGACAGAATAATCAGAATGAAGAACATCGAACTAGTTCTATGAATACTTAACAGACGCAGAACCACGTGAGTATTAATGACGCTAACATGACTTTCTCTGCAACTTGGCTCATTAAGTTTTCGTACAGGTTTCAAGGATTTCTGACTTTAAACTTCCGTTATTGATTCATTTCCTGAAAAGAACTAAGCATCTTCAAATGTGCTCCATGGCTTCGTAGAGTCGCTTCTGATCCAGAAGTTAGGCACGATTACTTCGCTCGATCAGAATCTAGAACAGTTTAAATGTATGCAGAGAATGGGCTAACAATTACAGAGACAGTTAAGCCTTGAAGGCGTACCCATTGCCATTCAATTGCTTACAGCTACAGGAAGGTTATTTCCTCCGACCTATGACTTTTAATAGTGGTCTCCCCCCCCTGCAACCTCTGAATCGGCGGTCAGTGTTCCGCACAGCAGCAGCAGCTGGATCAATTGATGAGATTGATCTTGTCCGTCTGTCGGTTATTGCGCCCTCTGGGAACTCCTTCACTCAATCGCATCCACTCCTCTCCCTCCCATTCCCACCTCCACTCTTTCCAGTTGCACAAAACCAGATAAAATTTAACATGAATACGTACACGCACATTTTCACGTATACTCAAACATACACTCATCACACATACGCACATGCACAAAACTAAACCCACAGGCATTTGCACGCATAACGCATTCATACCCTTACGTACATGCATAGAGCTTGTATACATGCACATGTACACACAAATGCACGCTTATTCGCACATATATCTACACGCACAGACGTATACTCACACGACCATACACAAACGTGTGTGCAGATAAACATTCAGTGAGACAAGCAGACAAACGTGCAAAGCAGGCGTTTGTATTGGTCATGCGTGTTATTGACTTGTGTTGCCAGAGAGTTGAACGCTGAGACCGATTGCACTGGAAGTAGATTTGGGAGAGAACGGATGTGGCGTGGAGACACGATGACGACGACGACTGACTCCAGGGTCTGCAGATGAGAGGCACATCGAAGAGGAATGATTTACTGCGACGCTGAGTAATTGGAAATATGAGGGAGAAAGGAAATATACAGACATGGAATAGAGTTATATTCACGAAAGGAAAGCAGTTAACAATAAGCAGCGCTCTTGCTACACTGTGTTGAGGCCTAAGAATGGTTGAGATTGTATGAGTTTATAAATAGCGATATCTAGGACGAAAGTCAAAGTAAAGACGAGGGAACCAGACGAATTTTCTCAGCAGGAAAGCCACAATGTAAGTATGTTTTTTTTTGTTTTTTAAGGACGTTGCACACTTACGATTCTGTTTATTGCAAATAAAATAATCTTTCAGGATTGGTTTAATCGAGTAGAAAAGAAATCTCTCCGAGATATCACAAATGGAATAAATTTAAGAGAAAAAGAATTAAATCAGTTGATTGTATTTCCTATAACTTCGGCTTCTTTTTCTTCTCACATGGATGAAGCAGATTTTCATTTCAGATGTTTGAAATGTTATTAATATGATCATAGTAAGCCTTTCCAACGTATGCGAGCATTACCTCGCTGAGAATTTCGTTAGGTTTATGTTAAATGCAGCCCGCGGCAATCTTTCTATTAGATACACACATAGTAATACATACTTACTTAAATACGTAGATACAGAAATAATTTTTAGCATCTACTTTGGAATAATAGCTCATTAGCATAGTCGTCATCACTATTATCATTACCATAATCACATCCTTGGTTAATTTCATCATCATAATTGTAGTCGTTAATTGTTGCTATTGCTGATTAAACAGATTAAAGAAGCCTCCTATGTGAAGGCCTCGTATATGTAATTAATCATTGCAAAGTGATGAAATGAAGCATTACCTTAACAGTGGATGTCTGTCTCTTGACGTGCATTGTAGCCATTGTAGCACCGAGCAGACATTGACCTCTATGACCCTCTCAATTGCATAGGCCTACTGTTTCCACTTCCCGAACAACACCAGCATTTCGGCAGCGTGATAATAAACTTGTCTTTGAAAGTCTCTGCACAATTTTTCGGAAATATTTATAAATACTAGGCATACTAGGTCCCTATATGCGCGTCGAAACCTACTCACCGATGAATGTCACTAATGCCACTGAAAGGTTCGCCCTACTTTAGGGGTGCTTGACATCCAATACAATCTGCATGCATGCCTTTTAGATTCTTGAAGGTGAGAATTTGGGGCTCCAAGCCATCTTACTATATTATCGCTATCGCATGTATTATGCTTGAATCTGGACTTTGAGTCATTAACATATTTTGGGACAAACATGAACGATATTGAAAATAAAGAATACAGGACTCAAAGAAGATTAGCTCATGAGGACGTTTGATTCGGGAAGGATATAACGAGAAGGATGAGGAGGGGTAGCAGGAGCAGGAGCAGAAGGAGCAGGAGGAACACTAGGCAAAGGAGGAGCAGAACCAGAGCCAAAACAATAGGAAAGACCAAGAACAAAATGAGGGCGAAAGAAGATGGCATGAAAATTTAAATGGAAAGAGGAAGGGACTTAGGCGAAGAAGACAAAAAGACTGATCTGGAAATTAAAACTTTGGAGCAAAGGTAGACGAGATTCGTATAAGACAGAAAAAGCAGGGAGAATAATGAGAAGGAGAATGCTACTAAAGGAAGAAGAGGGAGGAGACAAAATGGGAGAATGAGAAGCAACAGTTGAAAAAGATGGCTACGAACAGAAGGATGAAGAAAAAGATAAAGAGGGGAAGTGGAAGATGCAAGTAGACGATCTAGTTATGAGACAGAGGTGCAACAGGTTATAAGTAGAAGTAATTCTGTGTCGATGAATGACTTGCTTGGTATGACTATGAAATTAAATGCATTTGCACCGATACAACACAAAATACATCACTCATTTATTTTTTATTTTTTTATTACCCAAATATGATATCGCCCTTCTTCCAACATCTTTTTGCTCAGAAGTGCACGCACGCCAATCGACAGTGCAACTGCAGTTGTACTGCAGAGCAATTGTACGCGAAGGACTTGCTCAAGGTTCCTACACAGTGACTCCCCAGACGATGGTCGAACCCGCTCGCACAGCGCACACTGAAGGTTACGGGCTGACCTGTCTAACAGCCTAACCGATCACCCACTGTGACACATATAACATACCAGATTCTGTATTGCATCAGTATTATGTGCACGCAAATAAAGATTTGTATATATCACTGTATGCATGGTTGTGTATAATGGGGCTATATATATATATATATATATATATGTCTGTGTATGTGTGTGTGCATGATATATGGATGTATTCATACATGTTTGTCGTATGTGGGTATGCGGGTAGGCATGTTTGTACGTATTAATGCATAAATGTAGGTATGTATGTACGCATGCATATATGTATTTTATAAACGTGTGTGTGTATGTACGTACGCATGTATGTGTGTGTGTATGTGTGATTATGTATGTATGTATTTTGCTTGTATGCATGTATGTATGTATAATTATGTGTGTATGTATGTATGTATGTAAGTATGTATGTATGTATGTATGTATGTATGTATGTATGTATGTGCCTGCATATATTATGTAGGAGTGTATCAGGTCTCTTAACATAGCTCATCTTTTTGTCTAGCAAGGTACGCAAATATAGGGCCTACGTACAATCGTACATGTATTAGTGTGTTTATATATTTCTATATAGATCTAAGTGTGACCTATTAACCTCTGCTCGCACCTCGGTGAAACTCAACGGCTTCTTATTTCGCTTTCATTTTTTACTTCACTGCGAACAGTTTGTTAGGATGCTAACATGTTGAAGATGTTTATACATGTAGCATCCGTGTGTATATGTAAGCCTACATCTACCTCTGTGTCGCAGAAACTGCCCTTTAAGAACTACTCAATACGCGCGTTAGCAATGCTAATTTAAGGCACCAAACGTTATGTTAGGAACTCGTGGGTAATAAAGGACTGTAATGAATGAATGAATGAATCAATGAATCAATCAATCAAATAGCATGCGCGTAATAAAAAAAGGATGCAAGCAAACACAGCCGCCACTTAAATGCAATCGCCCTATTGTCTCGTTGACCAGTCCGTATGTAGGATCTATATTTCTCTATAATGGAGGCTTGTAAGGATTCTAGGCCTATAGGGAAAGTTTCGAGCATCCATCGGCGTAGAGTATGCCTATATGCATGGACCCGTGGACGCAGGTTATACTTGCTTAGGCTTAGACAATGCTCGTAAAACAATAAATTACCAAACCTTAGCTAAATAGGCTCACGCAGAATAACTACGCAGGAAAATATATTACCGTAAATATTTCTTGAAGCGTTTCCGGTTTTTATTTTCAATGTTTTGAATCGAGCCTCGTCGATTGGCCACGACCTCAAACCGTGAGCATAAGTATCGATGCTAGATCACCTCGGGAGCTCAATGGACCATTCCTCGTGTGAGATAAATTACACAGCGACGACTGTCTTAAAACGCCATAGTGTAAATACTTCATGTAATAACAATAAGTAAGGAGATATCTCTAGATTTGTAGATCTGTTTACAACGCTGATAGCAATATAATGATTGAATGCATTCATGTTTTGTCTACAAACAAATTACTTCTAAAGCAGATC
>OY365807.1:25173443-25225371 GCA_959347315.1 Bimastos eiseni
AGAGGCGGATAAGAAGATTAGGTAATAAAACGGAGGAGCTATTGTTTCCAAGCGGAAACTTAGTCTACTCCGGACGCCATTTACTGTCTGTGAGGCTCGCGTTCGACTGTTGGGCGTCTAATATTAATAACCTATTTATCTATATAGATCGACCGATCGACTTCCATATTAAATTCTCTGCTCTGCTGTCTGCCTGACCGATCCACAGACAACGCGAGCTCTGTCTGTCTGACCGTCTGACCGTCTGTCTGTCTGACCGTCTGTCTGTCTGCCGGGATAAATATCACGCCTTCATTAGTATCTCCACTATATATCCACTGTGCTAGTCTCTGCAACATGTGGGCACAGATCACCCGCGGATAGTCAGCAGCAGCAGCCGTCATCCTGGACACGAGACATAAAGAAATAACAGACGGACAAATCGAGTGACTTCTTGACCACACTGAACCAAGAGTCTCAATCATAGCTTTGATATAATGTTTCATAGAATACGTTGTCCAGTCCCCATCTCAATCTGAGCTACGCCCCTGTATCTCAATATACTCATGCATATGCATAAAAAGTGTCAATGCATGTATTCATCTATGAATGTATGTTTGTGTGTTTGTAGACATAAATGCGTGTGCATGTGTCCATGTATATGCACGAAACATATGTTTGCCTATTTATGCAATGTTCCAGATAATGGATAACCGAAATATATATATATATATATATATATATATATATATAAGCGCTAGGTATTTATACAACAGGAACAACTTCATGCCTTTAGAAACACCTCTTCACCCTCGCCATTCTTTGTTTGCATTTCTCTTCAACGAGAACTTGACGAGTTGCTTTTTCTTTAAACCTGCATCTTCTTCGTAAACGAACTGTCATCTGTAAGCTGTGCATCGTTCTGCACTACAAAGATTTATTTTTGGAATATATGGGCCCTAAATATATTATATATATATATATAATATATATAATATATAATATATATGTATGTATATATATATATGCGCGGTACAAATATAAAAGTACTATGAATTTCGGTTCTTACTTCGAAGCGAATAACGAGTCTGATAGATGATGTTGTCTCTAGATACCACTGGCATAGAGCTAGTCAGTTTGGGTGTGTAACCCAAGGAAAAGTCTGTGGGACGATTTTCTGAAACAATCTGTATGAAATGAACTGATTAGGTCAATCCAACCTAATCAGACACAACAGCGACGTCTAATTAACGTTTATCTGTCGATTACAGATTGCAACTGCAGTCATTTCATCTCCGAATATATAGATTGAAGGAGAGAGAGAGAGAGAGAGAGAGAGAGAGAGAGAGAGAGAGAGAGAGAGAGAGAGAGAGAGAGAGAGAGAGAGAGACAACGATGCAACCGTTGCCTCCGATAACAATACGAATCGAAGCAGACCCTGCACCCTTCTTTTTTTGTCTCCTCACCCTCCTTTCCTCTCTCCTTCCCTCCTTGACATCTTCGGTGTTCGTTTGCGAGAAAAGATTGGATCAATATTGTTCCTAGGATCGCGTTTCTCTGTCTGAATGCGATTCTGGAGGAAGGGATGTTTCAAAAGCGAATCGGATAAGAATTGTGCTGTGCCATTTTTGCTATAGAAGTTCTGGATTTATTTGGCTTGTGTCGAAGAAACGTTCCTAGGTTAACAAAATTGCGTTCATCCTATCCAAATAGGATCCATTCTATAAATTAGAAAGTGGCATCTTATGACGATATAGCATTTAAGGCGAAGCAAAGAGCCACAATCAAGTCCCTGTCTCGGTTCAATTCTTACTGCTTCAATTCTTAAGCTATTGTGAAGAACCGTTCTAACTGTGCTCTTACGTCCTAGTGTGGGATTCAGGCTTTCAGAGGATTCGACCCAATAAATGAAACGTAACAAAAACGACTAATGAGACATAAATCTATCTAATCGAAGAACTGTTCTTAAAAGACAAGGAACCGCTCTGATCGTGTTCTTTGCTCGTTTTGATGTCCTCTGACGATGAGCAGCCACAACAACAACCTGACGACCATTCCTCCTCCTCCTCTTCCTCCTCCTCCTTCTTCCTCTTCTCCTCCTCTTCCGACGGATCTCGATCCAGTCTACGCTACCGTCGAAGTGGCATCCGCTCTACTTAGCGTCCTCGAGAACTCTCTCGTCATCGTTCTCTTTGTCAGGGATCGGTCGCTTCGAAGCGTCAAGAACTACTACGTCATCTCCTTGGCAACGGCCGATCTCCTGGTCGGCCTCGTCGGGGTCCCCTCGGCTCTTGCGGTCTCCGTCGGCCTTCCCCGCAACTTCCACGTCTGCCTCCTCATGACGTCACTGCTTTTGCTGCTCTGCACCGGGTCCATCATGTCGCTCGTGGCCGTCACGGTCGACCGGTTCTGGGCGATCGTTCTGCCTCTTGCCTACCCATGCATCATGACCCCCAAGAGGGCGAGGACCTTCATCTTCATTGCTTGGATGATTGCAACCGTCGTCGGACTTCTGCCGTCGCTCGGGTGGAACCGAGGAACGCCTCCGGAACCGAGATGCTTCTTCACGGAAGTCACTCATCCGGGATATCTCGTCTTCATCTACTTCGCAACAATCGTAGCGCCATCTGTCTTCATGGCGATCATCTACATCTTCATCTTTAGGACAGTCAGACTACAGGTATTTCATCAACAGCCTTTTTGAAACCACTTAAGCCCGGTCTACTATGTACACGTATGAGTGCGTAGTAGACCGTGTGCGTAACATGTGAGTAAGTAAGTATCACAGTTGCAAATTGCATACTGAGTGTGAGACAACATTATACTTAATTGTGTAGAAGAAAAAAGAGGGCGGCAAGTAGCAAGAATAGTCACGCAGGTAGGAGGTACCCTGCCCAATACACAATTTATGCAGCGCCATACAAATAACGCAATGCTGTGTGAAATGCCCCATGAATCCGCTACATCTAATCCTATCGATCGGAACCCTAGGGATGCCAGCGAAGATGATAACGCAATTATAGCCAAGGCGTGTCAACACAAGCGCATGAACTATGGCGACCGCAGCTTTTAAAGTCAATTACTGACCCAGAACTGCCTCAATTTGTTGTATCTACAGCACAACTGATCCGTGTGAGGTGGAAAGATGAGAGCCGTGTGTCCAGGATCACCGTGAGGTCACGCACCACCGAAGAAAAGGCATAGTTGAGAATTCAGACGTGAGAGCGATCCGGTCTCGACACGCTTCCAACTGCTACCTACAAGTAATGTCAACCTGATGAATTGGTGATGAAACAGGCCCCATTTTCGGCTGGCAATGAGAGGGCAGTGCATATATGCCTGCAGTGTATAAACTGCATACAAGCTGCTTCAGTGCACCATAGGAAGTGTAGAGTATAGACACAGAAGTGAAGCCAAGACGAACCTTTGCTGGAGACCCAATGCACAGCAGCAGGGGCGGCGATCCGGAGGAGGGGGTTGAGGGGGCCAAGTCCCGTCATCTTTTACAAAGAGGGGCCACGTTATACGTTTACCCATCTCATTGGGTGTCCCCCACCTCTCAAATTAGATCGCCGCTTCTGACAGCCAGGGCGCAGCAGAGGGAAATGCTTGCTACAGAAACCACACAACTGGATCGTTCAGCCAAGAAAGATCTGATGTCATCCAGTTCAGCGGACGACCAGCGAGTGTATATACGATACTATGTATATGTATGTTTGTCTGTGGTGTATTTTTTGTATGTCCTATGCTTGAGTATGTATGCACGTATCATACGTATGCAACTATTCGTGTATGTAGACACTTATTTATTTAACACCATCAGTGGCGTTAAATATGCACAGATCAAGCAACGAGATTCAACACAGAGCTGATGGTTAAAACCATGTCAGCGCATCCCACAATACACGGAAAACGAAGATCCATACTTACTTTTTATATCCCTCTCCTCTTCACGACCACTCTTAATGGCCATGTACATCACGAGTCTCCGCTTCCTCTCACCCTCTCTCCCTCCCTCTGTCTCTCCTTATGTCCCTCCGTCTGTCTCTTTCTTCCTCTCTCTGTCTCTGTCTTTGTCTCTGTCTGTCTGTCTGTCTGTCTGTCTCTCTCTCTCTCTCTCTTCACATCCTTTCTAATCTAAGTTGAATTAAAACCCGCCTTACTCATTCACCTCGCTAGCTTACTATTCCTCTCTCAACCTAAGCACGACTTTGCGCAGTAGCTCCCCTACCAAAATATCCCTCGCTCTCTGCAGTCTCCAGGAAATTGGCCTCATACAAGTACGTGCTCTAATAACGCTAGATATTTCCCCTGATTTGACGCAGCGCTCGTGGATGACCTATTTCAGTGTTTTTAGTATGACGTAAACTCAAAACCACGATATCTGAAAGTCGATCTTCACCCAGCGCGATTGGCTGCCTAAATCGTCGTTGCCTCTCTCACGCATAGAACTAAGTAATTGGCGGAAATAATACTCTCCTAAACCTTCTAGCAACAGGTTCGCACTATGAACAGCCAACGGAGACATAACTAGGACCCCGTGGTTTATGCGATTATGCGATCTCGCATAATTTTGCATAAATTGGCGGTTTTCGCAGAAATTTTTTAATGTAAAGTTTTCGTAAATCATTGCATAAAGTTAGGAAATTTAGGTCAGTGTCTACTATAATTGGCTTGTCCAGGCTATTATTAGCCTATAGGGGCTACAGTTTGCCGACCAGACGACGTAATTGTTGATGACTAGGATCCGTGGGTTATGCGATTATGCGATTTCGCATATTTCCGCATAATTTACGAGAATTTTTCGCATAATCCACGGTGGCCTAGACATAACTAGAGTCTTAGGGTTTAGAGTATAGAACTAATGAAATTGGACGGAGACTATCTCAAGATTCCTGCGAGTTATTTCTGCTGAAATATCAGTACCATTCTAAAATACCTTCTTCATATCTAGACTTAGGACCGACTCCTTTCGAATCAATGTTCCTATGTTGCCATTGTCAATTTTTACGCCGAACGATCTATTTGTCTCAGACTCGGTGTTCAAGAGATCTTTCTAGACGCCAGCACCAATCCCATGGTGAATAGCTGCCCGAAATTCTGTAGATCTGCTATTCAAAGCCAAAGTAGGCAGCACTCATTAGCATTCATAGAGATTTATGACTGTTTGTCAGTTTCAGACGGCACCCAGAGGATTCGAACCCTGGACATCGTCGAGTCAAGGCATTTTGAAACTAAGGACATAAATATCGCCTGATCAGTCTAAATTATTCAGACAAACCGTTACAAAAAGCAAATTGACCAACGCCTTCGTCAACTTTCTTATATACCCTAACCTTGCCCGTGCTCCCTTTGCCCGCCGTTGTACATTATAGGCCTACTTATTAAATATGCAACGTGCAGTGTAGTGCAACACTAATGTTGTTTATATAACTGGATATATTCAAGACTCAGACAAATCTATTGCTTCATGTAAAATGCAGACTGACTTCAGGAATTCGTCGTCAAGAAAACAACACAGACATCAACCGGACAATCCCGAAGCCAGACGAAAGGCGTCGAATAATGAAGAGCAAAGAGTGCGGAAAGCCATAAGTTTCAATCAAAAGGATTTTATTTTAAGGTTTTAATATTTAATAAATTGCTCTCACATAGCGGATTTTCCTTATGATAGCCGAGGATTTATATTTGAGGGCCCCTTGGTTATAACTGCTTCGGTGAGTTGTAGAAACCCGCAAAAATCTACCCGCCATAACAGCGACACCTATCGACGCCGATGGTGAAGCAGTCAAATCTAGTATAATATAGAAATGTGTCAAAAGAAAGCTGCTTACGTCTATAAAACGTCTATAAGAAATATGAAACGGCCGTACTGTCCAGTTACCTCCAATGTTATGAAGAAGAACTCCGCCAGTTTAAGTAAACCTTCATGAGGAAATTGTGGAAAATAAATGGTGTTGCCATTCACCTTCGATCGTTGAGAGAGTTACTGCGCCAGTTTTCAGGCGGAATTGTAATAATAAATTTCTGAGTACAATGCATATATAACATCCTTATCTGTTTTTATATTATACATTTATGGCACGGATGCCAGACAGACGGATGCCGAGAAAGAGTTTGTATGGCTGGGCCTTTATAATGTTGAAATGACACGAATTGCACTACAAGCTAAGCACCAGTAGAGCTCCAACTTATTGCCAGGATAGATGATCTGAATAACGCAATGACACGATAAGTTTTTGTTGCTTATGTCATGCGTTGCTTTCTAATCACGGTTCAAATGAAGTCGATCGTCTGGCCCTCCGATCCTAAGCGGTACTGAACTCTTGATCCCCTAAACACGCTTCTCAGTCAGGCAGCGCAGGGCCTTCTCAATTGTTGGACACGCCATTTAGACTCCCGTTGGAAATGCGTCTGCTGTCCATAGACAATTAAACGGTGTTTAACAATTTGCTGAAGTGTGTCTGTTGTTGTGGTTGGACTGGGAGCGCCTCTGAGCAGGTTTCTTCAATTAATCCATTACATGCCTCAGCAGGGTGTCTAGAGCAGATGACTGTCGCAACGTTGCTGCTGCTGATGATATTCGCTTCTTGTTGTGTGTTAACTTGCCAGATGTCATACCGCATCGTGACTTACCGGGACTTAGAAGGAAACAGACCATTTATGGAAATTTTTTGGAATGTTTTCAATCAGTTAGTTTTGCGGATATTTTATATTCCGCTGTACATCCGTACATCCATAGATTGAAACCTGCGAATGAGAATCATCACCTAAGAGTTCCTGCACGTCACTTTTTTCAAGTCAATTTTATTTTGTAACAAAAAAAACAAGAGAAAATTACAAACAATAAGTTAACATAAATGAATATTCTGGTTACACAGAACAGAAAATGGTCATAGACCCCGCTAACCAGGGGCCTCTATGTAGAACTAACAAACTGGCAATTGGTATCAATATTAATAACATTCACATATCAGGTAAGTAAACATAGATAGAAGTTAATCTTAACTAGTGTCTTAACTAAGGGTTCATTGCCTCCACTGAATTATCAGAAATACAAACATTCAATACTTAGAGTTGTCTTCTAGCAAATAGAGACGAAGTTTATTTTTAAATAATCTAATATTTGGCTGGTATTGAATATTTGTTGGGAGAAGATTCCATAAATGTAATCCAGTACATTGAATGGAAAACAAGCGAGCATATGTGTGTGCATAATGAGGGTCACAGGATGTCGAGTTTCTTGTTTGACAGGAGTGGCGATCAGAGGTGAGGCCAAAAGTTATTAGAAACATGTGGTAATAAGCCATAATTATAGCGATACATAAACTCTCCTATTTGCATCCGCTTGATTTTATCAACACTCAACAGCCCATATTTTTGAAAATACTGAGAAGTGTGTGCTCTATAAGAAATTTCATACGCTGGTCAATCCTATCACATGCAAATATTTAATCACAACGGTTATTAAAATCGAATGTTTACATTTTCAGATAATAACAAACGACAAGCAACGCGTTGCCTACCATCCAAAATGACGTCACGGATTAAGGCATTTTTATTCCCTATTTTATGGAGCAAACTATTCGGCAGAAAATAGCCCTAGTTATTTGTGTTTGTCATTTCTTATTGAACAACCATCGTTTATCCTTCACTGCTCGTACTCCAGCAGTGCCAGTCCCAAGCCTGGATGAAGAAGGGCGTCGCTAATCATCTTCGTTATAACACGGTGCCGTTAAACAACAAACCAGCATATATGCATTAATATATTTTTTTAGAGAAAGTGTATCGAGTCTTTATCTGGTAGGGTGAAGTGGGCCCTTTGCTGAAAGTTACACAATGGTCCTCCCGCCATCGACAGGGCCACGGATAAAGTGAATTTCATTGCAGTGGACTGCTCGTATCAAAGCACCGTCTGCCGCTTCTGCCAGTATGTAAATATCCTGGACGCCTGAATCTATTAATTGAGCCCTCAAAGGAGCTTTGTCCGTTCCTCGCTTAGGTCCCGCTATGCATATATCGTTCCGAGTTCTGACAGTTGCTCTAGTGGTATTATTGTGTTTTTTATGGAGGCCGCCTTGTGATTTGCGATTTCTGTGTAATAGGCCTACAGTGAGTCAGTAAGAGAGCGTAGGATCTTCTCTATGTAATTTATTGCTGTTGGTTTGTCGTCTAATTTGTCGTCCGTGAGATCTCCGCGAATAGAAACATCAAAAAAGAAAGAGCTCGGAAAAAGAACCGCAAAAGGGAAAGAGCACAGAAATTGAAAACAAAAAAGAAACTCGAGAATAAGAACGGCAGAAAATATAGAATAGGAAACTGAGAAAAAGAACAGAAACAATAGAGCACAGGGTATTCTTAAACAAGAGTCGAGAAAACAATAAATGGAAACCGAGAATAAGCGCGACCGTAGGCCTATATACAGGCTTTTTCCTACATAGGCCCCTATACATAATGTATGTATGTCTACTTATGTATATATAATATATATTTATATATAAAGGAGAAGTATGTATGTAACTAACTATCTATAGATAACTATCTATCTAAGTTGTTTAACTAGATATCAAACCATGTATCCTCCAAAAACGCTTGATCCACTCCACCGATTGTTCCCAAATTTTTCACGAATACTCTTTACCACCCGAAAACAAATATAGGGGTAGTTCGCTATCCCAAAACCTTTCCTATTCCCCAAAAATGTAACCCCTAAAGTGGCGAGTTGAGCTAAATTAAACCCACGGCGTTTACGAAAACTTCTGTTGATAGATTAATTAGTAGGCGTGACGTAGCAGTATTATGAAATAGCAGATATATAATTGGCTAAGGTAGAGTCAAATAATACGACTGACGCAGACTGTTATTGCTTGAAACAAGGTTAGGTAAGACTAACGGTCGATGGTGGATGGGGCAGCCGCCGGAGTCCAAATGGGCGCCCTGTTGGGGCAGATAGGGGTATAGATGACGTCCTTACGATAGAGACGACAAACTAGATAAGAATTCTGTCACGGTGGGAGGCAGCGGCAAGGTGTCGGATGGCCTCGATGATTCAGCTGACACCTACTGGACAATACAACGTACGACCAGGGTCGAAGTATGCAGCCGCCGGCTAAAGTCTACTCGTGTACGAGTGAGCCAGCGGAGGAGACGATGAGTAGGACACCCGACCAAAAGCGGATCTAACTGGTTTTTTACCGTCGCCGTAAAGATGAGCAACAGTCATGAATAGACACGTTCGTGGAGGCCAGGCAGATCAGACGCTATACGGGCCCTTTGATGTAGGACTTCAAAGGCCCTCTAATTATGGTAGGGTTTTAGGCACGTGTATATATACCGATTGGACGGTGCATTCAGAATCCTTCGGACGGTGTGAAGCTATGAACACGATCTACAGGAACTGCCGTTTCGTCAACTTCTATAATCAACGCTATCTCAGATGCATATTTTGATTTCTTTTACTATTAAAGTGTTTTTAATCATCACATAGGTCTGAAGTGAATCCGTCTGGACAGGCCCCGCCTTGATAATACGACCAAGGCGGGAGCCCATGACAAATTCTTTGTTTCTGGGAATTGAGTTATTTATCCCTGTGCGCCAAGAATAGAAACAATGGTAATTACGGCGGTTTTCTTTTCTTTTCTATCCGTAATTCTGCTACTGGGGGTGTCCCTTTTTTCAATCCCTTTCGGGGCTCTCTTTATAGCTTTTTGTTTTATAACTGATGTTCTTTATGTTTTCTGCCTTGTGCATACTGTTTACTGTGTGGCTACAAATAAACAAAATTGATTGACTGATTGATTGAACATTTCACAAGACAGACGATCCGCCGGAGGCGATGAGTATCAGCCAAACAAATTTTAATTGAGCTGAGAGAAAATTAAAAGAATGTGCTTCAGCCCGTGCGTAGATGACGCCCTTACGATCGAGGCGACAAACATTTCCCAACACAGGCGACCCACCGTAGGCGGTGAGTAAAAGCCACCTTCGCTACAAAATGTGATTCAACCAGCATGGGGACGCAATGTTCAACACATTTCAAACTTGTAAGGACTACCTTACATTATTTCGACCCGGGCAAACACACATGAATGTACTCTTACTCTGGCTTTATTAGACGTTTCCGCTTGCGAGTATAAAACTCATGCAGACAAATGCGCTGACCTGAGGCATTCCGATGACCTACAGTCGTTCAGCTGTAGTGACAAGGGCCACAGTCACACAGTCGGAGTAATCAGCATCATCAGCTGGTGGTGATGACGGTTTTGTCGGACGTGGAACCGGGGTGGCGGTGGCGATGCTTTCAAATGAGCTGTCACGTGTTTATGGAGGTGTTGATCGGCGCCAAGGATTCGTTGATCGAAACCTTTACCGATCATCTGCACTCGGCATCCAATTCCCAGTAGATCCACTGACTGGATACATCTGGATACATCTATCATAGCCTCGTCTCCGCCTCCTCCTCTTCCTCCTCCTTCTCCTTCTTTTCCTCCTTCTCCTTCTCCTCCTCCTTCTCCACTTCTTCCTTTATGTCCCTGTTTATGTTCCAATTTTCAGATACTTTTCGATTAACACTTGGCACATCTGGACAAATCGAGTCCGTTTCTTTGCATCGCTGCGTACGTCTTTGTTTCACATCTGGGTGCGTCTTTTTATCTGTGGACATCTTTCAGCTTTATTATGTAGTTTCTTAGCATTGGTGTTTGGCCAAAACATTTATAAAAATTCTTCGATTTATAGGATTTTTTTTATATTTTAAAGCCCCAACTGTTTGACTTTCTAGTTTCAACCTGGTTTTTGTTGTTGACTTTCCAGTAGGCCTACATGAGTTTGAGGTATGAGGTAACTCACTCATTTGAGGTAACTGACGTACACTGTAGCGAAAGCGTCAACGTAGCATTCCAGACTGCTCAGTTTACCAAGTTCCACATTCTGAATGGCCGATGTCAATAAGATCGTGTTCTGCACATCCGTATCTTCTTACCAATCCCTAAGCGTACACGTAGGCCTAGATGTAATCTCAAGAAATCCAAAGCGCCGTTCGATAGCTTAGTGAGCGGCAACAGCTTAATTACGAGGGACGCGTCTAGTCAGAAAGAGGACTTGTCCGAAAGCGTAGTCCGAAGGGGATTCCGCGTCCGACTGAGCATTCGTGTAGGGAATATGATCACGTGAGTCATGAATTTTTAGCTTTGAGGGCAAATCCCAATGTGTGATTGATAGAGGCAGACGATGGTTGGTAATTGGTAGTGACGATGAAAACTTCACGTAACTCAGATTTATGGGATATGGTTTGGTTGGA
Organism: Bimastos eiseni; assembly: GCA_959347315.1. Classification (NCBI taxonomy): domain Eukaryota; kingdom Metazoa; phylum Annelida; class Clitellata; order Crassiclitellata; family Lumbricidae; genus Bimastos; species Bimastos eiseni. Next base: position 25,184,722 of record OY365807.1, read on the forward strand.
GAACTTGAGATAATTAAGTAGTTACCGGGGTCCAGAAAGTCTGACACAGCAGGATGATTGAGTTGAGCGAATTGGCAGGGTGGTGAAGAATTAGCGAAGATATTTTGTGATGGGGCGCTGCATAAATTGTAGACTATTGATGGAACTTTGAAGTAGAATTACCAAATAGACAAATTCACCCACATGTTCAGTCTTCGCACCATCCGCCTCCACTAGGATCTTTACCTCCTCAGCTTCATACTAACTTTGTTCTTGTTAGGGTTGAGTCTTACTCTTTCAGCCTAAATTCCTTTTCTTTAAACGGAGAAGGCAATCCTGTGGGATTAGGAATCAGCACTAGAATTATCATTTGCAAAATTTCCTACTTTCATTGAATAGTTTTTCTTTGTTCGTCATTCATTAAATCTTGTTTTGTTCCGTTTTCCTTATTCTGACCCTATACCACTCTCAACAAATGAGATGGATGTTCTTGGATCAGTGATTTGGTCTCGTGTTGGTTATGCTAACCGTGGAGGATATTGGTCCTTGGCCAATCCCTCAAATGTCCTCAATATCAGACAACTGCCTTTGTGCTCACTCGACATTCTTCCTTGGTGAAATTATTGCACTTGCGTGAGCCCAATCATCAGATATTCTGCTTCGTAATGCAGGTCTGATCACATTTACTGTGAATCTCTTTAGTCAATATAGCTCCATTCCTGCTTTGAAGTCAACACCCGTTGTCCAGTTTCTTATTGAGTTTTGGCTTATGCAACGCAGACATGCCTTGACTTCCATTTTCGGTTGATCTGGTACATGCTTGTCTGCATTGATTTTCCCTTCAAGTTGCATTGCTTTGTATAAATGTACATGAACCTCTTCCTTTAGACAGACATCTTTGTCTCTTTTATCTGATTTCTTTACTTTAGTATAATGCATTACCCTTTTTCGACTACTGCCATTTTTGCTTCGTTTTTGCTTCTGCTTTGTCATATCTGGCATAAACGCAGCGATCGTTCCGTGGTTTCTTCGTATGCATATATATATATATATATATATATATATATATACATATTGCTGAATCGAACCTAACCACTCTCCATCACAGGTCTTTTCTGTTTTTCGCATATAGGCCTACGCATATATATTTATTTAGACATACGCATGCATATACAAATAATAGATTTACAGTATACAATAGGCTTATACAAATTCACATTAACAATGCGTCACACGTCACACACATATATAGGGCCTACACATATATACATGGGCATTACGCATGGAAATAAATAGCGCTGCAGTTGTTCCGAGAAAACTCGAGTGAGAATGGATTCGTGTCGTCTTAAACTGGAGCTTTGCATTCCACGGAGTGTGGGTTTATCTTGAAAGGCTATTTGGGGAAAGGGTGAGAAAGAAAGTGAAGAGAAAGAAAGACAAGAGCGAGAGAGAGAGAGAGAGAGAGAGAGAGAGAGACGGAAAAGAAGACAAAAAGGAAGGAGCGAGAGAATGATGTGTGAGTGTGTGTATAGATTGGGGCTTTCGCTAAAGGCATCCATGCTATAGTATGCAAGAATTCGCGTATACAGTGCATCAGTCACAGTGGCAGCAGCAGCAGCACTAAGCGATTGCATCCAGCGATCCAGCGACTAAGCCTAAATGAAGCCACGATGAATATTTTATTAGCGCATGCTGTCTTCACGACAAACACACGGACACAAGTGCTCGGCTAATTACATCTATACCATGTTTTATTCGGCAACATTCTGATCTATAGCTACACGTGTCATTCGACGTTCAGTACCTCGAAAAGGTAATGATTGGAATGGCGGTAACTCACCCATTTGAGACATTTTGGAAGTTAGGTTAGGAAGCGCTGTGGAGACACTCAGGTCACTCTGAAGCACGTGGCTATAGGCCTATTAAAAATATGTGTAAGAGTAAAAATTTTGAACGATTCAACAAGCGTCTAATTGTCCCATCATCCCGAAGAGTAGGCCTACGTCCTATGTACACTTTCATTTCTTTGCGACATTCGACCATTTAACCACGGGAAGATAGGCTTATACACTTTCGACGATCGTCGGAGTTAATGCCTAACATAAATACAGCGAGATGGAGGATATATATATATATATATATATATATATATATATATACTATATATATATATATATTCCATCTCGCTGTGTTTATATAGATATTTGCATACACATGAATTTGCATAAGAGGAGAGATAGACAAAGACAGCCAGAGAGAGACAGAGACAAGGACAGGGACAGAGGCAAAGACAGGGAGAGCCAGAGTCGCTATAAATGTCCAATGCTAAAGAGCGGACGTAAAAAACTTGTCTCGTAAAGAACGCCTTATATTCTCTTTTCTCAAAGGATGCAATTAATCTGATTTCCCTCTAGATACCTAGTCGTACTCAGATTGGCATATTTGTTTCACAAAATGAGATGGGAATATAATCGGGAGTCATTTCCATAAAATGCAATCCAATATGTCGTGAGATTATTAGATGTAGGCCTACCGTAATATGTCGTGAGATGATTAGATTTAGGCCTACCGTAATATGTCGTGAGATGATTAGATGTAGGCCTACCGTAATATGTCGTGAGATGATTAGATGTAGGCCTACCGTAATATGTCGTGAGTTTCTTCCAATAAATGAGATTAATTTATCGTACACATACAACACAATTGATGTGATGCACGACAGAGGGATGTACATGTATACTCATCTCTAGTAAATGAGATACTCATGTCGAAGAAGAAATAATTATTTCGTGAGATCATTATCTCGTTATTCTCGAAATGAATATCTCGTGTTCTTTAGTCTTCAGATAATTATTTAGAGCGAAGCTTTATGTTATCCACGTGCACACTTCTTCCCTGCATTCGTTCATCAAGTCAAACGTCCAATTACACACAATGCATCAATCAATTGAACCAACACATGTGAGCATTATACACTGTGTCCGAAAATAAAGGGACCCTATAATGATAATATGGAAATAAATAGTAAATATTCATCGATTTTTTTAAAATTCCAAAACCGTTTTAATCTTCGCATATTCAGACACAATTTTTTTTAATGAACGTACTGGTTAAAAAGTTGCGTCATAGTGGTGTCTTTAAATAGCGAAGTTAACGCCTGTGAGGAACTTGATCAGCTGGTCATTGATGCTGCTCTTGATCAATGGCGCACGCGTCTTGAAGCTTGTGTTGACACAAAAGGCAGGCACTTTGAAGACACCTTGTAGTCTAATATTATTCAAATACAAGAATACATGGCGGTTTATCGACAACATTCAAAACAGTTGAACATTCCATAAATGAATTTAAGGCTGTCCTTAAAACTCGAATGTTGATGCAATTGACGCTATTATGACAATATTACTGGATGACAGGAGCTATTATATTTTATGCAATACTAGATAAATATGTCAGGATTAAATCATCTTGGAATGTTTAAAATCAACACATGTTTACTCTGTATTTTCACATTATCATTAGATGTTCCTTTATTTACGGACACAGTGTATATAGGACTATAAATATATAGGCACATTATGTACATGTATAGGCAAAGCCCCTGTGTAATATGCTTCTATTTTTATTCATAACATAGGCTATGCGCACGCGTATATATATATATATATATATATATATATATATATATATTCATGTGATATGATGATATCTATGTAATCCAAAATTGTAAAAATTGTCGCTGAATAAATGATGGGAATTCATTCTGATGCTCAAACTTCCCTCCATTCGAAGACCTTCCTCGTCGCCAAGATATCCTCCTAAAATCTGTCGTCTGGCGAAGCGTTGCTTCTACAGAGTTGATCCTTTAACTGGGAAACGTGGAATGTTTTTTTCTGCTGACCATTGATGCGTGAAATTGGAACCATCGATTAATTTCTCGATGTATTTCGAATCTGTGCGTTCAACCGTTCGAATGTTGAACTTCATCCGATGGCTAAATGTCTGCTATCGTCAGACACGAACGCAGTGACAGAAGTGTCCTATGCATAGTTGTCTGATGCTCGTAGAGATCGTTGCGGAGTAGTTTGCTGACAAAATGAAGGTCCATCTGTGATATTTGCTTCTTACACAAAAGTAAACTCTTTCTCTCGGAGCCTTACCCTCAGACAATTCATGCGTCACTGTTCTTCCAGGTTGCAATTGAAAGTGTATGGATAATCTCAGCCACTAATGTCCATGGCAAAGCACGAAAACTGCATGGATGATATATATATATATGTATATATATAATATATATATACGTATATATTATTGCTTGACCTTTATCATATGTCCGCGTCACTGCAGCATGCCTCTGTCTTTTTCTGTCATTATATATATATGTCCTTCTGTCTCTCTGGCTTTCTGTACAATATACCACACTCTCCTGTGAGCAAACGCTATAACAGTTGAGATAACCCTCGAAGGCTTAACATAAATACAAAAAAGTGTTGTCTAAACACTTTGCGAACAGTAGGCAATTGAAATCGCACCATTTTAAACTGATCGCATATAAATACATGTATATCAAGAGCCCATAATAGGAGCCTATCCCCTAGAGATCTAAATCACACGCTCGCGCGGTCCCACACACAAACACGCTCCTTCATAATTAATTAAAACACGCGCCATCTAGGTCTATAAAACATAAGGTCTATGCATGGTGCCTGTAAAACTTAGTCAGCTGCCTGAAGTTGGACCAAATAGATAGGCCTGTCTGTGGCCTAAACGCTGGATGCTAACTCCTTGTTTACACTGCGTTTGCCCAAGCTTGATGGCTGAGTGTTTCTGTACACATATCCTGTCATTAAATTTCTGATCAATAATTACAATCAATTGGTCATATGTGAAATTGTGAATGCTGCTCAAAAGATTGTTCGCTGGACATCTAACGAGAGCGTTCTTGGATCTATATTATGCTTTATCGCCTTTGTTTCTGTTTCTCATGAACACAGATAAAAATCGTGGATGATACTTTTGTATTTTTGTCACTTCTTAATCAGGATATAATTGCTTGCCATATGCATCATGAAGTTTTACTTAGAAAAGCCAATAGAGTCCGTGAATTGTAAGGCAAATAGAGTCCGTGTGTTGTAAGGCAAATAGAGTCCGTGTGTTGTAAGGCAAATAGAGTCCGTGTGTTGTAAGGCAAATAGAGTCCGTGTGTTGTAAGGCAAATAGAGTCCGTGTACTGTCAAGAGAGTCCATATATTACAAGGCTCAGAGAGTCCGTGTGCTGTAAAGTTCATAATTATTATGATGAAGATGAAGACGAAGAAAACGAAGACGATGACGATAGGGATGATGGTGATGATGATGATGCGGAGATTGGTGAGAATGATTAAGTAGATGAGGATAAGGATGAGAATAAATATGATAACGGTAATTAATAATGATGATGATGATAATAATGATGCTTCACATAGCCTTGCATGGCATCACATATAATGACGATGCTTCAGATGTCAGTATCACAACATCCGACTTGACTTGATTTCTGTTAACAGGGACGCAAGTTATCACAGCTTCTATCGGACAACGACGGTCTCCATCTCCACGACAGTCAGCAGCAGCAGCTGCAGCAGCAGTTGCTACAGCAACGGCAGCTGGCTACGGAGGCTGCAGCAGCGAAGAGCATCGCCATCGTCGTCGTAGTCTTCCTCGTCTCGTGGGTTCCACTGTACACGGTCAACACGGTCACCTACTTCTGTCCGTCGTTCATCGTCTCTGATTGGCTGCTGAATCTGACAATCATCCTGTCTCACCTGAACTCCGTCTGGAACCCCATCCTATACGCCTGGGGCATGAACGACTTCAGGACCAGTCTCAAGAAATTCTGCGCCATGTCTACCGAGAGAAACCATCTAATCAAGAAGTGACTTTCAGGTCACATTATCATAGCGCCGCCCGTCTATAGAGTATCCCTCACTTCCTGACCAGGCCTTTCGACTTAATACCAACTGATCAGGTCTTTTAAAATTTAAATGAATGCCAACTGATCAAGCTCTTTAATTTACTACCAACTGACCAAGCCATTTAATTTAATACCAATTGACCAAGCCCTTCAATTTAATACCAGCCGACCACGCCCGGCTCGTCTATTGTTCTACTTGTTTTGTGCGACACGTGACATAATGAAGCTCTGGACAGATCAAAGGTTTCGCCGACGCACAATTGCGACATGCATATGGCCTTCAAAGCCTGCAACTCGGGAGATATTGATTTTTCCTTTTGCATTCAATATATGCCGACAAAAGTTGAATATAAACAATACGTTGCGTTGCATGCAGGTTCCAGGGTTCTAAATTGTCTCGACTTAGGCTACTGTCCTATATGTTTGTATGAAATGTAATATAATCGAGCATATAATTATATAGCGCCCATTAAAGATATCTACTCATTGGCGCTCTCTGCGATGGGCTATATGATGATAAATGTTACAGGGAATGAGTTACACATACATATGTTAGCAAAACTATGCACAGTAAGCTGAAAAGTCATCAGTGGTGGGCCCACGCACAAGTGTGGAACCAACCAACGGGTCGACAGCTGACAGATGGCATGGATTTCAGAGTGTCTGGGCCAATTAAATTGCGTTGATCAGTAGACGGACAACTGCCAACGTCGATCGCAGACAGACATGGGACGTTGTCGACGAGTAGTCAGTCTCTCGCTGGTGGAAGATGACGCGCGTCCGGATATTCGTATAGGCGTAAGAGAGACTTAGAAAAGGAATTCGTCGTGTGTTTATCGGTAGATTGACTAGCCATCCGTGACTATCGGTCGAGGTCACTCCAACGGCCGCAACGCACGACGCTGACCACAAGACCGTATAATTATAGCTTACTCTGCTAGGAGAACGGCGAAGTTTATGATGTCTTCAGTCATTATTATCACTGCTCTTCGGATATTTCAATAGAAATTCTTATATCAAACCAAACCCGCAACAGCCAGGTTGATATTGTTGTTATTTTCAGCAACGCTTGCTGGACATCTGCGCTCACTACACACCCTCATTGCACCAATTCCACCAGGTGACATGCACATTTTCACACGGACTACCGTGTGGTTGGTATACGCAGAACATACTGCAATGTATTCACATAATCAAGCTATTATAAAGGTCGACATACCGACAAATGCAACCAAAATATGAATACCATAATAGCTGTTGTTGGTTGAATTAGCTTAGGAACTGAAGAGAATGCATGAAGGGAAGAGCGTTTGAGATGATGTATGCCTCCAATAATTATTAATGGAATGGTTTCACACGCGTTGCGGTGTATAGAATAACTGTTGAAGGTATCTGTTTAGAAATTCAAAGTCTCAATAAATTATTGATCTCAATGCTGTAACGTCATAAAAATTAAATCACGTTATGCAGCACCCTAAGACATTGGCAAAATAATTAGGCTGCATGTCTCGTCAAGCTCAACCTAAATAAAGTACGAGTTCGTAGCAGGTCAACCTTTCTTGTAGCTTCTTCGAAATCTACCCCCATACAGGTCACTTTTATCCAGGTCAAAGGCTATAGACTGTCCAATTCAAAGTTGGTGTATGCCCAGGTCAAAGGTTGACAGTCTGGACTCTACCTTGCCAGACAACAGTTTATAATTTATACGACGCTTCGTTTTTAGCAGCTTGTCTTATTCAACATTCCAGCACTGGGTGAAGGCTGTACCAGATGAATGAGGAAGGACAGTGGGTTCTCTAGTTGATGTGCCAAGGTCGAATAGTTGCATGATCTCTGTAAATTCAACACAACGCACACTGGAATACTAATCTTCTCATTGTATGCTTGTGAATGGCCAACAACGTTGAAACTTTTCCTCAGCTGCAGGATATCAAAGATTATTGGATCCGCGACGGGAATCCAGTGTTGCGCTTCTCGCGCTTTTTTATTGTATATAGTTATATATAGATATATGCATGTGCGTGCGTTTGTGTGTGCTGGTGTAGGCCCTATGTGTATTTATGTATTTATCTATATTAGAGACACCCAGTGTTGGGTAAACTCATACAAGAAATGAGTTAAATCAAAACTCAACTCATGCACCTCAAGGTGAGTTAAAACTCAAACTCAAATCATCCTCTATGAAATGAGTTAACTCAAACTCAGTTGTTAAATGAGTTAAATCATCAACTCACACATGTCTGATACTAGCACGTTCTAATCGAACATTGTTCAAATGCACAGTTACGGCAAAATGGTATCATCAGTTTATTATTAGTAGTTATTACTAATAATCTATCATTACTGTTATCATTATTAATGGATAGATCAGGTTATTATTACGGAGTCAAAGTAAACACCCTAGTCAACATGTTTAACATCTCAAACATGACCAGCATTAACTTGTTTCAACATAATATGTGCGGAGTGCAGAATACTGAATTGATTTTAAAATTGAGTTATAACTCAAACTCACGGAAATTATGAATGAAATCAAACTCATAACTCGCACTCTTCGAGGTAAGTTAACTCAAACTCATAAATCACAGCAAGTGAGTTAATTCGTGAGTTTAAACTCATCTGAGTCAACTCATGCCCAACACTGATGTCTGCTGTATATAGGTGTATACCTGTGTCGTGTACTCTGAAGCATACATGATGTATAGGCGCCCACTCCACAGGGACAATGGGAATTTTTGCCTCTGTACTTAGGAAGGTAGGCCCACCAAGACAATGGGCCAATGCTCGTGCACGGGGTATCCTTTAGCACTGCCAATAGTTAATGGTAACGATAGTATTTATTTTGATCGTATATGATATCTCTATATATAAAGAGAAGGTTCTGTAGGTGTGTCTGTCTGTGCTATGCATTTGCACAGTTTTAGAGCTATTGACATGAAACCTTCGCCGTTGGCTCGGGGCACCTGGGAGACCCCATCTTTCTGGTCTCCATGGCCAAAAACCTGTCTCAGCTAGGACCCCATCCAAGGAAACTTTCCCTCTCAGTCGCCAGGAGCGTGTCGACGAAACGCCTGCTCAACATTTGCCGACATGTATGTGCACGTGATATCGGTCTGCCAAACCCCTTCTTCTGTTACACCGTCATGAATGAATGGACGGTTTGGGAGATATCGTACAGGTAGCAGGTAAACAGTCTGTCTGTCCATTTATGCATTTGCACACTTTTACAGTTATTGACTCGAAACCTTTGCCGTTCGCTCGGGAAACACCCTGGGACAACCAGTAGAGGGGTTGGTGAACCCGCAGCCGCCCTCTTCCTGCTCTCCATGGCCAAAAATCTGTCTCAACCCGTGCAACTCAGGCTTCTCCAGCTAGTAATAGATATAGAGGTCTATTAGTAAAACATTCAATGGTCAAAAGTCACGTGACTGACTCGTAAGGTCAAGGCTTATATTTAATTGTTGACTTATTAACATAATTTAAGTTAAACAGCGTGCTACTACTTGTCTATTCAAAAGCTGGAACGCTTGTGCAAGTGTACGCATTACGTCACGCGCGCAAGACGCGCAATCCATGTTTCTCATGTTTGTGATTTTGCTTTTGTACTCGAAATTGAAAGATGGCGCCTATGCCCTGAAACAGTTTCGATCGGTTCGCTGAGGTTCGTGAACTCATTCATTGAGGCCGATAATCCGATGGCTCAAGCTGTCTATAGATAGGGCGTAACTGTAGCGGGTCGTAATGAAATGATTTGTAGTAGGCCTACGAGAGGCATCAGGCTATTAGTTCCGACCAACGGAGTCGAGAATGGCATTCGTTCCGGTAAAGCATCTTCCATCTGTTTATCTTCCTCTCATCGTTTCTTCTTCCACAATCAGAGCTAATGAACTTGTTCTGGAAAGTCTTCTACCTGTGGAGAATCTTCTGATTAATTAATTAGGCCTACTAACATATAATTTGACCAATTGGGTCAACCCATTAAAGAGCTGACGCTGCAGACCAACGATGCCCAAAGGATCTTGGCCAGTTTTACCCATCCTCCTATCCAGTCTCCTAATTTCACCTCTGCCTATCCTCCACTTGCAGTGTGTTGTACCCTCCTCTGCTAACTCCACATGCGACTGAAAATCAAACTCTTCAAGCTCCTTGTTCTGCACCATCACCATCCTGTCAAATCAGCTTGATCCTCGGATTTTTAATTGATTGATTGACTGAATGATTGACTGAATGATTGACTGATTGATTGATTGACTGGCCGACTGACTGATTGATTAATTGATTCATTGATTGACCGACCAATCGATCGATCCATCGATTGATTTAAGACTTTATGGTTATTCAGATACATTTAAGCATTGTGTTATTGCTCACATTTGAGAAATAGGATTACATGCATTGCAGTTTGCAGTCTGAGAAACTAGTGTTCACCACATACATTTGTGAAGAACTCCAATATAATTATATAATAATTATTGTCTAATGTAGCTAAGTATTGGCATACCATAAAAATACTTTTTTTTATATATATCCCCCTCTTTCCCCTTCAACCTCCCCTCCCAACCATCTCCGTCTACCTTATCAGCTCAACCCATCCCATTATCTACCGGTCCTCTCCGTCTATCTCCATCCCATCTTTTCTCCTCACGCCTCCTCTCCTTCCATCGATTTCCACCTCCGCTATATCTCTCCCTCCCTTTTGTCCTTCCCTACCGCTTCTCGTCCCTCGATCGCCATTCCTCCACTGCCCCTCACCGCCCCCCAGATATTAATGAAATCAAATGAGCATAGTTTAGAGCCTTATAGCAGCGCGATCTTCCGAAGTGAATCTATTTTGGCGTAACATGTCAAGTTCACTGACAGCGCATTTTAGAGTAATTATTACAATTTGAATGACAAGTTTCCACAACTTACAGCAAGCACGTGCTGAAAGGAGGGCAAGGAGTATATATTGATATTTGTATACACATCCAATATCATGACGCTATTAATAATCATATAGGCCTAAGCTCCTTCACTTGATGGCCTAGAACTATTATAGTTCTTTATGTAACAATTTCATAAATTGCTGCTTGGTGGAAAGACAGTACTGCATGAAGCAATACCAGGCCTACTAAGATAATACGACTTTCGATCATGCTAATGCGCTGTTCGCTGTTCAGTCAATAGTTTACCGGATAAAACTTCCATTTTTTCATCCTATTTAACTAGGCAGCTATGCATATGTAAGCTGACATTAGTTTATAGTCACAAATATATTATTTCTAAGAATATAATCGAGGATGAACCTGTGTATTACCACATGAACGGACTAAAATAATTGATTGATAAGTAAGATGTCGATATTTAGAAAACGTCACTGACGTCCTAATCTAGGGTGTTGAATCTTATATTAAGCATCACTTGTGCGGAATGTTTTGAACGGCTTATTTTATGGCAAGTGCTCTGAAATTCAACAAATCCATAAATCAAACTCGTAAACTTGAATGGTATATTTTCTATTTCATTCATTATATTATAAATTACTTTTTAAATCCATATACTTTATAATATAATAGCTTTCTTGGACTTTACATATTGTTCCCGGAACTATATATACATATTCGCCCTTTCATTTGGCAAGGAAGATAGGTCACGCATGAAATCAACAAGTTATAACAATGGCGTGCAGTTAAACTGATTCACCGGTATTCTGTGTCGCTGGCGACGATGCGCTGTATAAACAATTCGGTCATCCCATACTCGGCTAGATGGGCCTTACAACAGCCCACAGCGAAAGTCCCGAATGTAAGTAGCGAGCACAGTATTTGCAAAGAACAATTTTTTATTTAGTGAAGAATTATTTACGTGGTGTATGTATATGAAACACAGGTAATAATGTCCAATTATGGCGTAAGTTTGCTATTGGGAACAACAGTTTTGTGGGTTGATCATGCGCTGTAATTGGTTCACCTTAGATATGCGAGAGCTATATATGGTCAGAGGGGAATGATGGATCAAGTCGTCACTTATTCCTTCCTATATATTTTATGCAAAGAATTTTTGCCTTTGTGATTCATGAATTTTTTATGAAATTCACATCGTCAGGGTTATTGTCAGGTTATAGGTCTCGTGAAGGTCGGTTATTTTCAGGTTAAGTCTTATGAGGGTATATTATGGACAAGGTTAATAATAATATTAATAATAATAAAGACAATTTATATGGCGCCGTAACACGGCTATACCACTACAAGAACGCCTCACAAACATCAACCACAAGGTTAGGGTTAGTGTCGTCATTTGTTTAAATGAAGATGAAACTTCCATTTAAATGCAACCATTTTTGTCATCAATTCAGGTTCTATTTGAGCAAGAATTCTTTAAAAAATTGCGCCTCTATTTGAGCTAGATTCTGTTCATCAAATCAGTTTCTGTTTTTATGACTTCGGAAATTCCACTCGATTTTCTTTTTGAAAACGAAAATTGAATTTTATTATTTACAAAATGACAATCGTATTTAATTTTTATCATTCTAATAGCGAAAAACTGAAAACGACAAAACAAATAAATTCATGCAGGTATTTAAAGTTTAATGTTTACCTTGTTTTCATCCAATATGGCCAAGAATTTTACATGCTTTACATGCCTGATTGCTCTGTGCAGCTTATTTGTAAAGCATCAATAGGTAGCCAAAGTCATTAAAATTCTGCAAATTCCCAAACTATAAATCAAGGGAATGAGACTTTTTCTAAATATTCAAAACTTGGACTTGGTACAGCTCACTCGTAAAACTCGTTACTTAGGAAATTGACACTCGGTTCATCCCTACATGGAATGCTGCCCTCATCAGAATGACTTATCGAGTCAATAATAACAATTAGGTAATCAATAAATAATTGAGCCAGCTTCAAAATTAAATTAGATTTTTCTGGATATGGTTTGGACACTCATCTTAGCAGTTATTACTGTAGTGTGTCTGTTTGTTGTCAAGGGAACCATTTACTGGTTAATTACTTATTCAATAGTTCATATACTTAATGCAGTGATATACTTTATTCTGCACTCTTGGATGGTATATTGTTCAGAATTGTGTGTAAGAAATTGTGAATTACCTGAATATGAATTCCTTATTTATATCCTTATGTTGAGAGTATCTGTCATACTTTGAATCCTGATTGTTTGGTTTAATTATTATTATTTTTCTTCTGCTATGATACCTCTTGTTGAAAAATGAAACAATGAAGATGGAGATGACAGATTTTTTAATTCGTTTGCTGTGATACAATAGTGGGTGAGTTGGTTGGTAGTGCTTCACTTTTGATTGAAGCGTTGATGTAATTGGCAGCCAAGTGGTATTATGTAAGCACAGTGCTGATTGCTGTTTTGATTCGTGTGTATTATAGAGATTGCTTTGTATTTTTAGGCGTCATCATTGACTATGCCGTGATTTTCTGAATGATGGCAAGTTTCTCATTTCGATCATCGGTTCGGATTTGTCGAAAGTCGAGCTTGATACGCACCTTTCATGGTCGACACCAGGAAATGAAAAGTACCAAGGGTTATCTTGTTCCGATAGCTGTCGGAACCGGAACTCTGTTTGCGGGCTATCAGTATATCTACAAGGAGCAGCGAAAAATTGCCAGGCCTGAGGATGTCAGTTCAAATGGGAACTTACAGGTGATCTATTGTTATTTCAATTGTTGAACCAAATTGATTTTAAGGACTTTGACTGCTATTGTCATTAGTTACATAGTCGTCATGTGAGAATTATCTTGTCGTATTTCCAATGTTTTCAGAAAGTAGTTTAGAGCTGAATCGCTACAGACATTTTTTTTATCTTTCTTCAGTTTTATTGTGTAGGAGATACGATCGGTCATTGTAAAGATATTCAACAACAATTACATGTCGTATGTCCAGCTTCCAATGGACTGTCTTTCTGAATATTTATCTCTCTGATATTTGATTTTGATGATTAAACACTGGATTGATGGAAGTTTTTAATTAATTAATTAATAATATGCTATACTGATTTTATAGGCTGAATTGCCAGTGACTTCTAGTAACCTTGTAGATTGTGTTATCTCTGTTTTTCAGTTGAATTTCCTCCGTTTGCTACCTCTGAATGCAGCTTCGCGATTATGGGGCAAAATGAACGACATAAATCTACCAGTCTGGTCACGTTCTACGGTTTTAGGAACTTATGTGTGGTTCTTCAACTGTAATCTTGATGAGGCTGCCAATCCAAATCTAAAGGATTATGAAAACCTTGGACAGTTCTTCAGACGAGATCTTAAGTCAAACTGTCGTCCGGTGGACAAAACACATCCCGTGGTATGATTTCTATTTGAAATATTTCTAAGTGAAAACATGCTTTTGTTGGATTAAGTAAGGAGCTTTAGGTTTTATGACTGATTTTTCTAAGAGCTGTTTAGATTCTGCTCAACACTTTTTTTAGTATTACTGTTTAGGCAGATGAAATTAGAAATATCCATCATGGTATGGTATAGATAATAAAGTGAATAAGATGAATGGTAATCTGAATCAAGAATTCAATGCTGAAAGGCATGTTTCATAGTAATCTTCAACCATAATCCTAAAGTTTAAAAGCTCTCAAGTTATATACATTGTGTACTGAATATGAATGGTGATCTATTCAGTGGTGTACTCTGTCTGTAGGCTAGCGACTGAGGATTCGAGTCTGCTGAGTAAACTCTGTGTAACAACTTTGGAGAAGTTCTTGTATCTCTGCCACCACCCAACATTACTTATTTTGCTCTGGCTTAAACTGGGAGGAATAACTTTAAGTATGTACTGGTTCCTTGTCCTAGATCTTGGGACTTGTCCATTGCCAGCTCAATTTCCAAATCAGAGAAAATGATTGAGAAAATGACTAACTGCCTCACCTTCTATGCTCCACTAGAGGAGATGAAAACCCTACCCATAGTTTTTACATTAATTTGTATTGAATTGGGGAAAGCTGTTATGATTTCTATTGACTTTCTTATAAATGATGTTATGGCTGATATTGTTGATAAAAGATATTGTTGATTGTTCAGGTAAGTCCTTCTGACGGAGTCTTACTTAACTGTGGCACAGTCACAAAGGATCAGGTGGAACAAGTCAAGGGGGTTGTCTACACGCTCAGTCATTTCTTCGGACCACAGACATTTCCTAGGGAGATTTCTTCATCATGCCAGAATGAAAAGAAAGAGATGACATTGGCACAGAATGGCAAAGACGTAGTTTATGAGGATAGTTTGAAGTATAACAAAGAGAATAATCTATATCACTGCGTCATCTACCTTGCTCCTGGTGATTACCATCGTTTCCACTCTCCTGCAAATTGGAAGATTTCTTACAGGCGACACTTTCCAGGTTGGACTTGTAATACTCTGATATCCTTAAGTGTGTCCATTCATTCATTTGAAGAATTTCATCTAGGGCTCCCTCAAGACACCTACTCAGAGTCGCTCGGTGTGTGTGGACCCGCAGCTGGTGATTCTTCAGTTTTTTTTTGCTTGCCGAGGATTTCATGATATTTATCACAATTAACGTTGTTATGCAGAGAATGTCTCGAATTATTTGAGTGGCACTATGTGAATTATCATCTTAGAAAACAAATAATGATTAAAGTCATCATAAGAGCACAAACTAATAGATTTTGTAAGCTGTTAGATGGATTTGTGGACATATGTGTTTGAATACATGACCTTACCATAGATCATCTGTTGTGAATCCCTGATGTTGCATAACTGTTGAAGTACTTACCTTGATACTGGCCATTATATGCATACGAGATGTTTTAAGAGAGCTTTTATCGTGACCAGTGCATTGTGTGCAGGGTATCTGTTCAGCGTGAATCCTCGTGTGGCCAGACGTATTCCAGAATTGTTCAATCTGAATGAAAGGGTTGTCTATTTTGGCAACTGGCACCAGGGTTTCTTTGCAATGGCTCTCGTCGGTGCAACTAATGTTGGTTCCATCCGAGTCTACCATGACAAGGTCAGTTTGACACATAAGTATCGGCAACTTATTAGTGAAGTAAATGCTGATGCTTTAATACTTCGACGCTTCGGACGGACATACGTACATATGCAGCTCAGTGTGCATCATAGCATCAGTCACATACAGGCTGTAGTTTGAATTGTGGAGAGGATGGACATAGATGTGCAATCATGCTATATGGTTTCAGTACACAGGTTCTGTGGCCTCTGGAACATCATCTATAGCTAAATATGCGATCAGTTGAAAGAATAAATTTAACCCAAAGAGAATGCTCACATAATGTTGGCACAATGAAGATATTCTCTGTGCACTGTTTTCTGAAATGCAGTGCACGTGTGTGTAGCGTAAAGTGAACATCGCTGAATACCCTTCTATGGTCGATTTATAGGATTGATCACTCTAATGAAAAAGTACGAATTGAACCTTCTCTAAATGGTTATTGTGTATGAATCTTGAACGAGTACTTCACTCACAGTTGCCCAGAGCCATTAATTGGTGCGTGGTCATTAGATAACGACACTTAATAAATGCGTAATATAATAATATTAATAATAATAATTATGTGTAATGACCTGGCAGTGTGGTGTCTTCATTGCAAATTATTTCTGCATCTTTATGTAGTAGTTGTATTAAATTATGAAAACCAGATAGGCAGAAACGGAGGTTTGTATGTTTGAACTGGGTTTCAGTCCTGAAACTACAGTGATTATGGGTCTAGAACTCTAGATGGCAGGTGCAAACACCTGAGGAATTGTGGCTATTCTGGGTTGAAACAGTGATTTGTGTGTATTTTAATGATAATTTGAGATTTAAGTTGTGTCAATTAATTTACAGGAGCTATCAACCAACAGTTCATCACACCATATACACAGCATCGAACACGACTTTGAGAAGGATGCAAAGGTCATGACTTTTACTAAAGGCAGTCCATTCGGTGAATTCAACCTCGGTTCTACAATTGTGCTTGTGTTTGAGGCTCCAGAGTCCTTCAGATTTTCTGTGAAACCCGGGCAGAAGATCAAATATGGACAGGCACTTGGAAGCTGATGAACCTTTCTGGAAACATCTATGAAACTGTTGTTAACTCGGCTCATTTTGTATCTGGGATTAAACCCGATGGTTTAGGCTTGTAAAGTTTTTGATGCTTTGTGTGATACCTGGGTGATGGACAACGGACATTCCTCATTAATCTATTCCAGTGACTGGGTCTGAGCAGTGACTTAATTGGCTGGATATATATCTAGGTATCTAGGTCTAATTGAATTCGATTTAAAAGGGTGTAATATAAAACGGATAGGAGTTGTGCTGGAAGTTAAAACCCCATAAAACCCCAATTAGGGTTGGTTCATAAAAGACATCTGAAGAACTAACCTAATGTGGACCCCTACCTACGTCCCCCACAACCCCATTTCCTCCTTTGGCATTATTAGCTGCATTAGTTGGGCTTGCATATGGATCATAGCTGGCCACTCTGCCACACTGTGGGCCAACTAACGAATGTGACTGCACGGCCCGCCTCCTTTGCATTGCACTCCATTGCCAGAGTACAGGAAAACAGCTATGCAGTACACAGACTGTGTACTGTCTGCAGTCTGACTCTGGTATTTCTTCCAGCCATTGTTTCTGGACTCTGAGCTGGCATTCACTGTGGCTGTCTGTACTGATATTATTTACTCAATTGAGATGTGAATGTTTGCACTGGGCATAGCTTCTTTGCCTTTCAGCAATTATTGTTTGCATTTTGAGGATCCGTTATTGACCATCTGTGGACGTCCGTTTAAATTTGGCCAGCTCCTTGGGGAAACTGACTGGAAAACAACAAACAGTCTTTGTTCAGAGGTTTTGTAATTTAAAGGAAATTTTTTCATCTTTATTTAATAAAATCATGACTTCTTCTCTATGAAAACTGTTGACTTAATTGCTCGGCAGCAAGCATTAGTTTGCGTACCTGCAGGATTCTCGGACCGAGATCCCTGAATATGATTATCCTTGTGTTTCTTTCTTTGGAATGTCTTCTTCACATTGTAATACATTGTGTTAGTCATACTACTATGTGAATCGCTATGTCAATTTAGACGGTTTTTCTGCTCTTGATGAAATCTTGTCTCAGAAACCAACCGTAGTGACGTTGTTATGGGTTCCTGCCTATTGTGAACAGAAAAGCGTCGTTGTAGGGTTAGAACAATATTTATTTACCCACAATAAAGACAAGAAACCATACAAACATGAAACGAAGACGTGGAACCAGTTCAGCGTGACTTCGCGGTGGAGCGGACCGCTACAGACTTGTAGAAAACGTTCAACGACCACCAAGGTTGGACTGAGGCGTCACAGAACACAGAGGTCGTGAACAAAAGTAAAACTGAGAGTGGCTTCGCGATAAACAGCAACAAGCTGACTCAAGCCGAAAATATCCAGAAACTCTACACACCTTTGGGCCTCATCTCTTTTATAGACCACGGGAGGCCGGCACACCTTTCTCTGTAGACACGAGACCCAGAGAGAAGGGTACAAAGAGAGGAACCCCTACGGTGACAGAACGATAGGAAGATAAGTTACAGAAGCTATTTAGGCAACCTGTAACAACGTACAGCACCTGAGCCAATAATTATTAGAGATAACAACGCAAACGAACAGAGAGACAGACAGGCATTTAGATGATGACATAGGGAATTTCGTTGAACTGACCATATCGTATTTCTCGTTCTTGGACCTGTTGTTCTGATATCCAAGGGAACTTGGACCTTAGCAGTAGTATGTGAATCTCGAAAGGCTTTCTTTGTCCCAGGTCCTGTGTCAATATTTGCCTTGAATTCCGCTGCTCTACTTTTCTGGACCTATATAAGCCGATGGCGGTCTGGTGTGGCTTGATAATTCTAATTGTATGTGAAACTGCTGGAGTTTCAGTAGAAGTTGTTGAAGAAGACGTTCCAAAGTTAAAGCTGGATACGATGGTTCGTTTAAGCGATTTCCACGGCCAAGACATTGGCAAAGGTAAGCTTTCAAAAAGACTGAATTGACTGAAACCAAACGATTATGTTGCAAGCCTCGCCTGCATGGGAAAGCGTAGAAACTATTGTAGCCATGATGTATGGCTTCTACGCTCATACATGTACATGTGGGCTTCAACTGTATGCCAGAAATTACACCTCACAGAAAATTACACCGTGTCGCGTGGCCAGACAATTCGTTAACTATATAGTCAATCAGTGTTGCTGTGCTTTATTAGCTATAACTTATTATTGCCAATCGTGGGTTGATATTCCTATTAAAGAACCTGATAATTGCCTTAGCGTCTGCGAGATCAATGGACTATTAGTGCGTGTGTTTGATATTTAGACTCAATTATATAGGCGCTATGAGGTCAGGCTCGAACATTCGAATTGGTAGACATAAGATAATTGAGCCTTTGAGTGCAAACTCCGCCATAATTCGGTGCAGCATTGGTTTTGATTTAATCTTGAGTGAACTGGCGTGTGCTACAATACGCGATGACGTACATAATGACGTACGTAACTACGCATACTCTGCTGACAGGTGCGTTAAATAGTAACCGTTATTATTGTGGAGAGAACCACGTAGGGTCTATAAGCCTACGTAGGATACTCTGTCTAGATTGAAGTTGGAATTGGTTGGACCTCAAAGAAAACCGGTCGTGATTATGCATATGAAATCGCTACAGTTCTGACAACGCATGCTATATTTTAATAAGACAATGCCCTTGCCGAGTAATTTAATAGAACTGCGTCTGTTTGGTGAGTCGGTGTGTAGGTGTATTTGCGATGTGATGGTGAGAATGGTGTAGTTTTCATTAGAAATTTCAGTACTCAGAACCAAACAGTCTGACTAGCTCTGGCTTTTGCCTTTCGTTTAAGTACTGCAGAGGGTCACTGTTAGTCCCATGCTATGACCATGATTGGATGCGGATTTCTATAGCGATAACCCAGTGGCACAGTGTAGAATTGGGTGATATACGAGGAGACGGTGAGATAATGGAAAGGCATTGCGTGTATGGGGTAGTCGCAATGGTGGTGGCAAAAGATCTAGTTTGGGTCGTAGTGATCTCGCGGAACAAACTGAATATGCCAGTCGAAGGGGAAGCTGCAGAAAAAAGAGCGCAGCTGTGATCCGTGAGATATTTCGGAGTGATGTCCAGTTTTGACTTAATGACCAGAACAAGAAGTTGATTGTAGGGAAACTTGGGACTTGTCAAAAGCTGAATAGATGTCAGACAACATGGTATGTGAAAGTTGAGTGCAGTTGTTACTGTGAGTTGTTAATCTATGAAGGTCGTGCAGTTGCTATTGTATACTCTGCGAATTCCAATCTCTTACAATAATTGTAATGCATAGGCCTAGTGTGCGGAGGGTTTGAGCGAATGCGTGAGATGGTTGCTGTTTAGTTACGACCTTGGACAAGCCGTTAATTCATGATTGCCTTTCTCACTAAACAGTTGAATTGGTTTCGGCTTCGACAGAAGGTCAAAAGTCATTGTGCGTTGGTAGCCTATTCTGTAGGAACACTTGAAAAGTGTGCTCGTAATAGCCTAGAGCTGAAATCGGACTCTGATTAATCGCCAGATTGCCGTGAGAGTGCCTATATCTGAGTACGGCGTCAAATGGTCCACTTGCTACCGTTGAATAGAGATGGCTGGTCGACAGTGGTCGTGCAAGATGTACGATCGCTATAGAAGAAACTGACTCTGCTAACCTATCATTTCCGGTGGATGAGTGGATGACACACAATTAAGTTAGGTTCCCTTTCTCAAAGTCGAAATGTCTACAGAAATGATTGAAAGATGTTCTCCGAAATCTTCTGCAACAGAGACTGCTCCGGATCCCTCTGCATATGTCCTACGAGGCTATGATGCTCCTATAGCCTCTAGTCAGCAGAATTTGGGAGTAGGCCTAGATATAAGCCTATTGTTTAATATTATCACAGCTGCTACAGAATTACTTGTTCTGATGTGATCTAGAGGCCGTTATCAGTGTTAATTAGGCCTACGCTTGTTTTTAGACAATTGACCTATCGATGCACTCGTGGCGATCTTCTTCAAATTTTGCAAGCTTCACATACCGGTACTAATTTATGCAGGTCTACGTAGATATCATATTTCATATCCTTAGTCGTCTAGACCTACTTAATATCTAAAATGAACCTTCTGCACCTTTAGTGGTGAAGCCTATCACTAGATGCAGTTAAGACTGGAATTAGCATATAGTTAAGTCTGTTCGATACATGTAGATAAAATTACATTCATAAAAAAAATATGACAGAGGTTGAAGACCATCATCGCATAGGCCTGTGTTTGTTGTTTCACTTTTGAGTGAGCGAGTGAGTGAGTTGTGAGTGAATGAGTGTCACTGAGTGAATGAGTGTCACTGAATGAGTGTCACTGAGTGGGTGAGTGAGTTAGCGAGTGTGGCGAGATGTAGGAAATAAAACAGGCAGACTGAAAGACAGACAGAGATGGTGAAATGGAAATAGAGAGCTTTATAGAATGACTTTCAACACAATTCAGTATCAAGCACCACACACGTTTATGCAGCACCCTGTGTATAAATTGACGAGGCATAGGGCCTGATATATATGCAGTCATCCAATCTCTATCTACCGACAGACCATAGGTCCACACGTTTCTCTTTCTCTCGCTCTCTCCCTCTCTCCCTCTCTCGCCATTTCACCTTCTCTTATATATTCTCTCTTCTCTGTTTGTCTGTCTGTATCTGTCTGTATCTGTTCTGTTTCTAAGTATGTATGTCTCTACCTCTATCTCACTTACTCATAGTATCACACACACGCGCGCGCACACGCACGTACACACACACACTCTGTCTCTGTCTCCTTTTGTCTGACTGGCTGTCTGGCTGTCTGTCTGTCTGTATGTATGTATGTATGTATGTATGTATGTATGTATGTATGTATGTATGTATGTATGTATGTATGTATGTATGTATGTATGTATGTATGTATGCATGCATGCATGCATGCATGTATGTATGTATGTATGTATGTATGTATGTATATCTCTCTTTCTCTCTCTCTCTCTCCGATGGCCCGGAATTACTATACATGTACAGTGGGTTGCGCTCATTAGTCTTGGCCTTAATCCAAGAGTCAGCCACAGCCTCAACATCACCGACGGTCAATCCGTCGTTGTTCAGTCGTCGTCGTCTTTTCGAGCTGCCGCCGTTGATGATCTGCTGAGGTCTATTTTAGGTCCATCGGACTCAGAGTCATTTCCAGTTCAGTGTCTTTGTGTTCGGTTCCGAGTTAGGATTGAATTGAAAGGTCAGTAGCGTCGCTCTCTGCAGATAGACAATTTGGTGATCAATGTCATAACCTCCGCTTCTTCTCTTTCTTCGGATTTAGTCAGAAAAATCACTTAATTGCAGAGTAAGTCGGAGTCGGAGTGTAGGCTACTTGAGATAAGTTGAGGTGATGGCATTTCGACGATGATCGGAGACAAGAGGCGCCTCCAGATGGTGTGCATCTATAGTTTTGTTAGCCTATACGCTTGGTAAATCTGTTGATAATTTTTAGCTCACTTACCCGGAGTGAAGAACAGAGTGAAGTAAGATATGTACCAGACCAAATCACAGGACTAAATCATCAAACAAGTCATCGGGCCAAATCATATCACTAAGCCACAGAACTAAATCACAGGACCACAGTATATGAGACCAAAATCATAGAACCCAATTGTCATTCCAAATCATCGGATTGAGTCATCGGACCAAACAAATCATAGCACCAAATCATCAAACCAAGTCATCGGACCAAATCATAGCACCAAGCCACTGGACCAAATCATTGGACTATAAACTTAAGGTTATCGTGGCGCAACCTATTACTAGATGATTTGAACGTGGAAAATTGCAGTGAATCCGATCAACCGATGTTCTCCAATCCGGATTGCACCGATGCTATTAATTGTTGCTTTCCTCGTGGAATTACTAAAAATGGTCGATCTCAGTTTGGAAGTCTTATCTCACGACAGTGGTTCCAGTTCGGAGTAGAAATGAAGTGGACTGAGTCCAAATGCAGGACAATCCACCACCTCATCAATTGATCAAAACGAATCAACCATTAGCCAGGTAGAATTGTTTAGAAAGTTCATCGGGATCGTATTGATGTCGGTTCCAGCAGCTGGCCGACAACACAATATTTTAGAGTTAGGAAGTAATGGAGGGAACGGGAAGAAGAGGAAGACCTTGCAGAGAATGAATGGCTAGATGGCATTGAAGACTGGTGTGGAACCGATATACATAGATAACCCAAGACAGAGGAGCGTGGAGAACAATGGTCAAATGTGCAGTGGACACCTACGGGCTTTCAGTCCATGGATCCAGATAATGATGATGATGGAGTAATGGAACTCTAAATGGCCTACTATGCATGTAGTTAAGCATACATGACCCCTTCCCATCACATGAATTAGGCAGATAAGACGAGTTTTAGGGTCATACTGTAGGTTTGACGGTTTCATCTGGACGTGGTGGATTCGCGGAGTCGTACCCCCCGCTCCATTCTTCGTCACTTCTGAGGGTCTTTGCAACTTAAAACTGAGTTCTTCGAAATTGAGTTCTTCTTCTTATGCCCGTTGAGTGAGAACTTATATCGACTGTCGAAATCACTCATTTTTCAGAACTTCGCGTAGAATTTAGGCAGAAACGATTGATGTTTCGCCTTTATGCGTTCATTCTGCAGCGGATTGATCGAATTAATTCTAAACTCTTTCTCCGAGCATTAGCAAGGCTAAACTCGCAATCGCGCATAGCCTCACACACTCACCAATATATATATATATATATATGCATATATAGTACGCCTAAGCATAATTATGCAACTGTGTTTAATTATATTATCCATAGACCTAGGCCTATGTATATAATCAAGGTGTGAAGCCTGTAACATATTGATTTCGCGGGTGTAAAATATCAGTAGCTATAATGTATGGAGAATTGGGGATATACTGAGCATAGGTTGCACCGCATTTAACTGTTAAGTTGACTCTGAAAGCTTGAAATACGTGGAAGGCGTGTGTAGACTGAATGCCAACACGATGGCCGTCGAATAGAAGCCTTTTTATGTTTATATCCAGTCAAGGGAATGGATATATAGGGTAAGAAAACACGAAATCCATCGTATATATATATATATAGGTCCAAACACCTGTGGTGACTCCTATTATTTGCTGGTTCTAATTAGCTAATCAATGCTGACCTATTGATTAACTTCTCATTCCTAATCACTTTAGCATAACTTAGGTTGACGCAGGCGGAACCTTTGTGGGGTATTGAAGGCGCTATTTATAAAAGCTCCTTAGATGCATGCATAAATGCATGCATGCACAAATACATATACAAATACATATATTATATGCACAATTGCATATGTATATATGTTATTTGTATATGTGAGTCAACAACACAGATTCAACTCGGCTGCAACATTTCTCTCATTGGGGATCTTCCAGCGGCTTGGCTACGTCTATATATATAGGGTGTGTGGATGATGGTTAGCCAAGGAAGCCTTCACGGTCCTGCGCTCGGTGGCGCGCCTCATTGGCTGCTGGCCTGCTGCATTCCAGTATTCTGCCATGTCACTGATTATATTGTGCTGCATTCGTTAATTTATATTGGGCCACTCACTGGTGTAACACCAATCAGAGGCGATTAATTGCAGAGTAAGTCTGGTATAACACCTGGTGTAACACCAATCAGAGGCGATTAATTGCAGAGTAAGTCTGGTATAACACCTGGTGTAACACCAATCAGAGGCGATTAATTGCAGAGTAAGTCTGGTATAACACCTGGTGTAACACCAATCAGAGGCGATTAATTGCAGAGTAAGTCTGGTGTAACACCTGGTGTAACACCAATCAGAGGCGATCTCCCAGTACTAGAGACCCCGAGAAAACGAGGCTGTACATTAAGCAACGAAAGGATGTAGGTAGGCCCCAGCTTGAAGCAATGAGCAAGTCATAGAAGAAAGTTGGTTCCATTGAGTGGGGTGAGTGAAAGCAAAAGCACGAGGTTTGGTCATGGCAGTCCTGGCTTGCGGCACAAAGCGATCAAATCGAAAGCCAAGCGCAATGCACCAGCTTCGTCACAAGTGCAGCGGTAAAATCAGGGGTGCAAAAAAACAAGTTTTTTTAAATTTGGTTGTTTGATTTTTGGTTTTTCTTTGGATTTTGTCACAACAGTGTTGTCATAAGAAGCATCAAACACAGCATGAAAAAGAGCTTCAACTCGTTTTTATGATTAATTTAGCCTGATTTTGGACTGAATAACACACAATTATAATTGTGTGTTATAATAAACACACAGAAATA
Organism: Bimastos eiseni; assembly: GCA_959347315.1. NCBI lineage: Eukaryota > Metazoa > Annelida > Clitellata > Crassiclitellata > Lumbricidae > Bimastos > Bimastos eiseni. The sequence continues at coordinate 25,209,969 of OY365807.1, forward strand.
ACACACAGTAATAATAGTGAATTGATTAAAAACATTTCATAAAAACAAAAACGAGAAATTAGCAATTTTTTTATATTTTTTTAATAAAAAACGAAAAATTAAATAACCAAAACAGCAGCATGTTTCCAGCCCTAGATCGAATTGACTTGGCTGAGGTCGACAGACGGACGCAGGGTGACCACATGTAACCCCACATTGTCTATTTCTCACTTGTGACCTATCTCAACTATGCCTTGCATGCAACGGGCCTCATTAAGAGAAGAAGTTCGATGAACATAGATGTATTGCCTTAGAAATGCATGCTTACAGGTGTATTGTCTGGCTCCGAGTCTTTGTCATCGTTGAATAATAGGTTCAGTCATGACATTGTCGTCTCTGTTGATGACGATGAATTTATGGTCGCAGATAGCTATAATAATGACCGTTTGGCTGTCTCTTTCTCTGGATGCGTGCATGTGTTATTGTGTCTACTATTTTTGCCTCTATGTACATCAGCGTCAAACGCCACCTCAGCTATGAATCCAATGAGAGAAGTCTCTGAGTGTGTGAACTTAGCCAATATCCTCATGTGTCAAGTAAAAGCAGCTGAGACAATGAAGGGAACCATAGACATGGAGCGTGGATGTGGTTGCCTGGCAACGAGTTGCAGCCTCCACTGAAGGCTATAGAGGCTAGTTGCAGTCAATTGTGTCTGGAGATTGACACATGAAAAAGTGGAAGAGGTTTGGACAGGCATTCTATAATACAGCGCAACATAAATTCCGTACAATATCATTGGACCATACTCTATGCACTCATGTGGAACGCATATATGCCAATTAATCTGGAGAACTTGCACTGAACCATGCATTGTCCTAACGCAGGAACAATTAAGGCAGCTCCCATTATTATCTCTTGTGCAATTTTGTGACGAATGGTTTGTATAGAGCCAGTTATTTTTCAGAATATTGCAATGAGATGATAGCTGTCATATTCTCAAAGCAAATGAAACTTATTCTGTAATGATGACAATTTATAATTAGGCTATGTAGGAAAAATGCAGGAAACTGGAAGAAGGGTGGCAGACCAATGCATTGAAGCAACCAGGGCTCATTTTCCCAGGCTTATCCATAAAGTTAGTGTATATTTAGTTGGAACAATAGAGTAGATCTTTACCTTGTAGCCGTCTTTTCTTCTTCTTCAGGAAGCCTTTCAATAAATCGGAGTTTTACATTACGACCACAATTATTGAGCAGAATCAGGGATAATTACAAGACCTCTTGATTGACTTAGTTCTGTCATAGAAACGAGAATTCATTGATTACTTCGAACTGGTATATAATTATACGGTCATTCGTCGGTAGCAGATCTACGACCCTCGAAATACGAGTAAAGCGATACGTACTCTAGAAGCGGATACAATCATCCTGTGTTCCATGTTGCTGCATTTCCGCTGAGTCAGAATGGACTCAGTGTGTATGGTATACCCTATCTATAACTTTCACTATACCTACACATACAATACAGAGACATACACATAGATGCATAGTATGCACTATACAGATACATCTGAAACTGTCAGGCTGATTGGCAGAAACGTCATCAAGACGTGGAAGCTTACACTGGAGTCAGCCTCCTTTGACTCACTGCAGTCGAAATGGAGCTGATCGCAACATATGGTCGACCCTCGTAATTGCACAACATGATACTATACAAAGTGACTGGGACGGTTTGTCATAGCTGAACGAGGTCTATATAGAGTAGGCCAATAGACCTCTATAAAATATTCAGCGGCTCTGAACTGATTTTCATTTGCAGACTTTGAAATCAGTGTGCATCGATCTCAGTCGTAGACTTAACCGTAACTGTATCGACCTAGTGATTAACAATCTGTTTTTCTAGTCTATAAGTAGTATTAGAAATTTTATAGTGAGCTATGAGAGAGCTAAACGGAGTAGGCCTACTACATTGGACATTAAGTCATCAAAGCTGAGAATTTCCTGGTTAAGTTAAGGGCTTTTATCATTTTGGATCAGAATCAGCGGCCGTTTCTTCATCCGATTGTCTCAGTTCATCTCCAAACTTTCAATGACTCAACAACAGCGCATCTTGTCACTTTTTCTTCGGACGCGAAGAACAGGTTGGTCGCCACCTTTGAAGAGCAGTGAGGGCGTGTACTTAGCCTATATCCTGTAGTGAGGGCGTGTACTTATATCCTGTACTCAGATTATTTGGAAGGAACAGATCGCCTATAAAACAGCTCGAAGACGTCGCAGGTGACAGAAACCAGACCGAGAAGTTAGAGTGTGTTCGACGAAAGAGTGATGTCAAATGTCAATGGTAGCACCAGAGTCACAAACAATAATATCTAGAAGGTGAGCGATGAGAGCCGCTCAGAAAGTAGGCATTAATCGAGTTAAAGGAGCTGCTGGCGAGTGCCAAGGCAGATCAGCTAAGGTTTTGTAGAATTTATATATATATATATATATATATATATATATATACATACAGGTGTTTCACTGCAGAATGCTTAGCAAAAAGTAAAGGGATGTCAGCAGTGAACATGATATAGGCCTAAAGATTGTTTATCTCTCTTTCTGTCTCTGTCTATCAATCGAAGGCAGAATCTTTCGCATGTATATATATATATATGCCTGTTTGTCAATTTATGCTTCTGTATATGCGCTTCTTCGTGTATTCGTGTTTGTCAATCGGCTTATCATCGAATAGTCAACCTGTGCCTCTGTCTGTCTGTCTGTCTGACAGTGTCTGTTTGCCTGTCTGTCTGTCTCCGAGTGCATTGCTAAACTGGTGTGTGTGTGTGTGTGTCTGTTGATAAGGAGTGGCCGTGATGAGCGTCGATGACTGGGAGGCGAAGATGGTAGACTCGAGCAACCGGTCTCTTCGCACTGCGCTGCATAAGAATGTGGTTGAGCAGAGCAACTGCGATAGCACGACGAGAACCCTCGACGCACAGAAGAGATGGGTTCACAGTCGACTGACGAAAGAGGAAAGAGAAGTTAGACAGCAACTCCATCTACTGCAACTCGAACAGAAACATCTCTCCGAACAACCAGCTTCGTCCTCGACAGGTATGTATCCTTGCGGCACCTATAATGAAGGCTAAATATAACAGTCAATCAATCAATCTATGCAATTTATAGTGCGCCTCTTCAAGATTACTATTCAGAAGCGCTCCTGACCCAGGTTCTACCAAAGAGGAGTTTTGAGAAGTTTATGGAAAGAACTATAAACAAGTCGTACGGGAAAGATCGCAGCTCTGACACCGGTCCCACAATTATTGGGAAGGCTCCAATCTGTATGGTGGCAGCGCGAGCATGTGGAGACCGAGCGAAGATAACTAGAACCAGAGCACGTCAAAGTTAAGGTGAATGTAGATCCCGAATATATGATAAAAAGCTGAAAGGCTGAAAGAGAAAGAAAATTATTATTATTATTATTGTTGTTGTCGTTGTTGTTATTATTATTATTATTATTATTATTTTCATCAGCATTGTTCTTCCATTATAGTTATGTTGACTCCTTCTTGCTCTCTGTTACTTAGACACGGTTTCCGAGGCAACGGATGCTATGGAAACAGAGATCGGTTTACCAGACCCTGATGAGGTTGTCAATCCATACCCGATCACATCTCGATCGAAGCACAATTCATCTGGATCCGGAAATCACAATGACCAGGGCACAGGTAAACAACACCTGCCAACTATTCCAAATAACATCAAAAGCAAACCTCGCAATGAACAACAGTTACTGTTCATGATCTTTCTAGAATAAGCAGCGTCGGAGTATATATCTTTTGTTCTGCTGCTTATGACAGCTGGATGTCTGAGCAAGAGCCTTATGATGATTGACGGGCATGCGAGGGCCTCTCAGTGGAGACTTTTACGTTGCTTGCTCTAATCCATTCTCTTCCAATGAACGTCTTCCAATGAGTACGTCCTACCGAGCAATCATTATTAGACGATTAAATTTTGTGCGAGGGTCAAGATGACTAACCATCCTACAAACGAAGTAATGACGTGGAAAAGTGTATTCCATGGGGGTGAAGTTCCCTCTCCAGTCTTCTAGAAATCAAGGCCTTCTATTAATGTCTCGATCGGCATACTGACTGTGGAAAGATTGATTTGACCCTGATTACCCTGAACAATGCATAAACGTAATGTATGTAATTAACACAATAGAACCTAAAATGTAAAAGTAAAAAGTATAGGCCTACTGAAAACGTGAAGAAACTAAATTACTTAACATTTCCACAATGACTAAAATATTTTTTACCATCTCTTCATGCATACATCGCCACTTATAGGTTGCAGAGGGAACTATTCAGTGTCCTGTTTCCATTGCAGTTATAACGGAATTCGTATCATCTGGGTTTTATACATAGTATGTATTAGGGCGGAATTTGTCAGTGAAGAGGCAATTCTCCTTCACCCCATTGGTTCAAATGCATTTCCCGGCTCCCCAAAGATCTTCCTCAAGGGCACGGATCTGTCCAGCTACTGCTACTAAACATATCGCTCCCTACACAGTAAGCAGTCCATGTTTAACAGGGCAGTTACGTGTATTTCCTAATTATAAAGCCTACTTAGCCCACATGACCGAGTCAGGTATATCGACGATTACGAACTGATACGGACCTGAAAGCATTAGGTTGAACCTTGCCGTATTATATATATATATATGTATATATATATATATGCACGGTGTCTGCTGGTATAAGTATAAGTCCCTTCCTCCCTTGGTCACCTGCAGAGGTCAATTCTGTGCTACGTATACCTGTACCACGCACTGTCACGCAGCCATATATATATATATATATATATATATATATATATATATATTCGACATTATTCATCATCCAACCCAGTCATTCCTTCGTTAACTACCACTCAATCAAAGACCGTATATTGCTTCATACGTAATTCTATAGGCCTAAATGAATATGTGCATATAATGTATGTGGTAGGCATATATATATATATATATATATATATATATATATATATTATGTGGGTTTTGGGTCAAACAGATCTCTCTGGGTTACTATTCTATACGGTCTTCCCAGGGCTCCAGATCCTGCTTCCATTATAATCATCACCAACTTCGTTCCATTCTTAGGTCTCATGCAATCACTGGTCCACCCAATGATCTACAATCGGGTGGACCTTGGGAAAGCTATTATTTATACATTGGCCATTCTTCTCCAAATACTCTTAACTTATTATCAATGATGCTTCTCGTCTCATATTTCAGGCTTTATTATGGGGGCTCACTTCATAGGCTACCTAGTCAACAGGCAGAGGACAACAGCATGCATACAATTCGAAACTCTTTCCCGCAACTGCTTCGTTGGGTTACACAGACCTTGTTGAGTGTCTCTGCATTCTGGTCTCCTCTTCACCGGCTGCAAGGGACACCTTGCGATGATCCACTCGCAACCTTATGGCTGTTCCGCGCATGCGTTCTGCTACGGCTAATCCAGGAGCTTTGCCCATTTTGGCCTCTCAACTTAGAATGGTCCTCCACAGCCTCTCTGTACGGAATTACTAACCCTCTCACACCTTCGCAGTTCCGGAGACGATTTAAGACTTTACGCCTGTTCGCTGGTTCATGCGCTGACCCCGGACGATAGCGCCACTGATTTTAAGCAAATGTTCGATTACATTACATTACACACTCATCAATCTATCACATGAATTCATATATGATACTATCTATATACATGTACAATAGGAATTTAGGCCCAATTGAGCTAACCTGATTTACCATATCCAGACCTTATATGATCTAGGCCTATACAGATACCACAGTCTGCTCATTTAACAAATTCTAAATTTAAATTTAATTAACTTTCCATTGACCTATTTATGTAACACTTATAATGTTGTGCAAGCACATAATTGCGTAGGCGACACATACGTTGGAATGTATACTTTCGTATTCTATAGCATAGGTTTATATTTGCATGTGGTAGTAGTAGCGACGGGTTCGGGCAAGTTTCTCGTACCAAAATATCGCAATGGGCTGGGAGCAACAAACTTAAGCGAATGCAGATAAAGACTAAGCTTACATGCATATGTATGGACACGTGTCATGCACGTCAATAGCTGGCGTGATGGTGTGACGGAATGTCATACAATAATTATAATTACTAAAGTTCTCACTATTTTATTAAGAGCTTAGTAGCTTTGGTGTAACACTTGGTGTTATAATATTATAGCTACATAAAAGACGGTGCAGATCTTGCTAGTAGTAAACGCCTATCGCCTTCTCTGACCTTATAATATTAATATTGTTCTACAGTATATTGTTTTTGTCATATCTCGCCTCAGCTTAACTTAAACATATCTTACATCAACTTACTACGATCTCATCCTGCCTCGACTCACCTTCTTCTTATCTCATCTCAACTCGCCTCTATCTTGTATTATCTCAACTTTTCTTAATTTTGTCTTATCTCAAATTTCTGACGGGATTAATTAAAAACACGATGTCTATGTTTAACTTATCTTTATCTTCTGTTTACAAGTGTTGGCACGGTGGCCGATTGGTTAGAGCGGTCGGTCCGTAACGCTCAGTGTGTGCTGAGTGTGAGGGTTCGACCCTCGTCCGCAACTGCAGTTGTACTGCAGAGCAATTGTGCGCGAAGAACTTGCTCAAGGTCATTGAGCAAGTCCTTCGCGCACAATTGCTCTGCAGTACAACTTCACTTGCGCCGTTGAGGCGTGTGCGCTTCTGAGTAAAAAGTTGGAAGAAGGGCAGTATCAAATATCAGACTACATAAATAAAATCTTGTAGTCTCTCAACTTCGCTTATCTTATCATATCTCAACTTACCTTTATCTTGTATTATCTCAACTTACCATAATCCTATTTCAACTTGCCTTTATGTTATTCCAACTTAATGTTATCTTATCTTATCTCAACTTAATGTTAGCTTATCTCAACTTACCTTTAGCTTACGTCGACCCACATTAAATCTTATCCTATCGAAACTTTGCGTTACTCTAACTAAATAAAAAATATGTTTATGGTGAGAGCGAACTGAATTCAATTTGTGGCGCCTTCTCTTATTGTAGGTGTTTCGTCATCGCAGGCCATGCGTGGCTGTCGCAACGTGATGGACCTGGAGACGGTGGGTGGTCGGATGTGGGTCGGTGACCTAGAGGCCATTTCATCGATTCGTCGAGGGCTGAAACCTCCCTGTCGACAGCGCATTGACCAGCAGATCTGGGCGCGCAGCAAGAGTCTCAAGGAGCGACCTCAGTCGTCGGCCTTGAACCGTTGCTTCGCCATGTCCCGATCGAGGAGCCTTCGAGACCCATCGGACAAGGCCAAACCGAGCCCTGCGCCCTCTGAGGCGGGGTCTCCCAGGGGCAGCGGGGCCTGCTCTAGGTCGGGCAGTCTCAAGGGATTATCACCGAGGAAGAGTGAGCCGTGCCCCGTCATCGATCCATCGCTGCGTCGTTCACTCTCTTTGAAGTCAAAGATCTCCTCCGTCAGAATCGAGCAGTCACTGGATCTAGAGTCAAATGTCTCGTCGTCGGATGCGTCTTCGATGGAACTCGGCGGCCACTCCTCCTCCTTCTTAAACCGTCCTCGTCTCAGCAATCCTAACCTGGTCATCTCGTCGGACTTCGTACCGTTGCCCCCGATCGCTGCCTCCTCCTTCAATCCGTTGCCCTCCTCCTCGTCCACTGCAGCCCACTGTGCACCAACTGGATCAAACGCCTCCACAGAGTGCCATTCGAGATCCAAGCAGACAACGAAGAGCATGAGAACCATCAAGAGTCCTTTGAGAAAGTGTGACGTAGCCAGGGTAGAATCCGTAGGAGGTGTAAAGCAGGAATGAGCTGTTCAGAAATCATAATTAACTAACTGATGCATGGATGACGTATCAAAAGACAATACCAAGAGCGTTCTATTGTTTAGAGATGACATCCATCAACTGACTTGTAGAAACAAATTGTCGTATCGATCCACGTCTCGTCGTTATTGCTGTCGTAATCAATCGAAGTGCTCAGGTCATCCCTAAACCAGCGCCACGCACGCACTTATAGGCCTACGTCATAATTTCCACACGTCATTGTTAGTGCTTTTCTCATCCGAATAATATATCAACATCACTCATGTCTCATGTCGTATAACGTGGTCGTCATAATAATAATTATGCAAGAACAGACTGCCAGAAAGACATATGTTCAGTTCAGCACAATGAGCACATACATACATAATGTATTACATTATGTATGTATGTGTGTATGTATGTATGTATGTATGTATGTATGTACGTACGAACTCACGCACGCATGTAAGGACGTCTGTATGTATGTATGTATGCATGTATGTATGAATGATATTCCGGAACTTTGCCATTTTCTTGCAAATAATTTGGTTTTCAGTTGCTCCTTTATTAGGCTATCTTACATTTCTTGAGCAACTCACCCGAATGATGTAGTTCATCACTGGAAATCCTGATCGAAAAATCTGCCAAAATGTCTGAGTCTAATGAAGACATCAAATCAGCATTAAGTCTACGCTGCCCAGAATATATGTTCAAGACTAAGCATAGGCCTACTAATAATCTGTTCCATTACAATTAAAAAGTTGAACTAATAGGCCCTATATCAATATATATTTTTTATTCATGTTTTTATTTTCTGGGCGGCCGTAATGGGGGTCAAAGGAAATCCATATCAATCCCAGATACAACCAACCCCCTTTACTTTTGCAAATGTAACTGGGCGCTTATTTGGCTGCTCAAAGTGTGAAAGTTATAGATCCAGACTAAAGGAATGTTTACATAGAACTCTGAAAATCTGAGACTCCAAGCATCACGTCTTCGAGCGGCATTCGATCAGATTAAGCATTGGCAGCAGGTGTTCTAGGTCCCAGTTCATCGAGAAATAACTTTCGTGCTGTTGAATATTACGCAGAGTGGCAGTCCAGTACCAAAATCATATCAGCATCAGTACCTTTATCACTTTATCACATTCATATCAGTACTGATCAGTGCCACATCAGTATCAAATTGTTGAAGCCGGTCAGTCAGTCATCTATATTATACAGTTTTTAGTTCATGCACGCAAATGACGCAATATATATATATATATATATATATATATATGGGCTAGCATCCACGCACAGGCCTGCCGAGAGGAAGGGACAGAGGACAAAATTCAGACAGCGAGCCTGTCCACGTAAAAACCTCGATCCTTGCAACGCTCTCCTACAGAACAAATAGACCTACATACGTCTCTTAGTAACCCACGCAGTTCCTACTGAGACGAAAGTGCGCATTGTTTTTCATACACTCCTTCTAAACAACGTGATGACTAAACAGTTTTGTCAGAGAAATTCAATATGTAATAACAAGGAATGCAGCATCATTGCAGTCTTCACCATGTGACGACCATTTCTGACGTCACACAGCCGTCATAACGTTTTCTGCTTCATAATATTAATTATTCGTCTGCATCTGGCGTTTAATAAGAAAAGCTGGACATCACTTCGTTAGGTTGATTGGAGCCTTGCTGTTGTGATCAGCTGTGAGTCAGTTTTCGAAGATGAGGAATCCAGAGAAGGTGGAGTACATGTATCCGTGTAGGTAGGAGGCTCTGTTGAGGAGTAACAGCCAGACCTCGTCTCCCTTGTCGAGGCTGAGGATGACGATGTTAGATGCAGTCGCCCAGTATGGAATGCTCTCCGCCCAAACGGTAGCCACCATTCCACCGTTGCGAACAATCATCACAGCGGCCTATACGACGACGCATCAAAATAAAACGAATTACAACCATCGATGTTACAGTATTGTAGCAATAGATGAATTTGTATTGCATTGCATTGTATTGTATTCCGTTTATTTAGATGACCATCTCATCACAATGTATATATTTCTAGATGATCATGTACACTTTGACCTACAGGTAGACTAGGCTATGTAGGCTACCCTACCCAACGGACTTGTGACTGATTCACCTGTGTACATAAAAACTGTCCGGTTCAGTTTTAATAAAAGGGATATTTCAATGAAAGACGATCCGATATGAATCAGTTCCACATCGGATATTACTTACATGCCTGTATCTATTACATATATATATATGTATTATATAATACGTGTATATAATACACGTGGTTCTAGGAATGTTGAAATGTAGTCCTGCGACTTTTATTGCTCAATGCATTTTGGACCATACAGAACTGACAAGTTCAATTATGCTGTGTCCTTCAAATAGTCATTTGATCGCAATGGCTAAATAAGCTAAATAAAATGAGCTATCCTCTACATTTCTCTTAAATATATATGTCAAGTATATATATATATATAATATATATATATAATATATATATGTAATGTATATATTATATATATAATATATACACATAATGCGTGTGTGTGTGAGAGAGAGATAGTCTGTGGGTGTGCGTACGTGTAGTCGGTGATTGCGAATATCATTCTCAAAGTAACTAGTTTTTGTACTGGCTGCATTTGAATTAATGAACTTAGAGCAAAATATTGTGCTGCTCGGAGTGCTCGTAATGACAGGCAACGTCATTTTGGATGCGACAAATTCTAACGTTATTTACTTTTAGAAAATTAAATGTGGCAAATCAGTGGATAGGTATACCTATTTGTTGATTAATCTATTGCAGCAAGATAGTGTAATTGAGGTTAGGGTTGAAGGTCATTGGCCCTGATCTTCCGTCAATGATTGGCCTACCTTCTGTTTTCCCTGTGCTGAAATAACGACGTTGAACTGGTAGGTGGCGTTGACTGGCGACGTGAATCGCCCTGTTTTGGGGTCGTAGGCTGAGCCGACGTTCGTTACGACCCTATCGAAGACGATGTCAGTGTGTTCGTTGACTGGACCGAGGTTCTCCGACAGACCGACGAAGAAGGCGATCTTCGTTGGAATAGGAGCAGAAAGACCTAAGAAGAAGAACGACGAAGATGCCAGACACACGCGCGAACAGACGACGCCGCATAATTACACATACGACCGATGTAGGACAAATACAAGGGTTATGGGAGCGAATGGAGGAATGGGTAGACTAGGAAAACGGAAAAAGAAACGAAGGACTGAATTTATAAAGGAAGGATGTATAAGGAAGGAAAGGGCGTTAGTATGGAACATAAAGAAGAAGGGAAGAAAGAAGGCAAGCAGGAAGCAGGAATTACGACGAGATAGAAACTGCAGGGAGGTAATGAAAGGGAAGAAGCAATCGGGCAAAGAGAGCAGAAGGAAGGAAGTGTGGAAGGAAGGAAATACGGGAAAATGAAGCGAAGAGTAGACGAGGGAACGAAAGAACGAAGAGAGGAAGGAACGAGGAAAGAAAGGAATGAAGAAAAATGGGAGGAAGGAATTGAAGAAGGAAGAAAAGAAGTAAGAAATAAAGGAAGAACGGAATTAGGTAGGATGGAAGGAAGAAAGGGACAAAGGAAGGAACGAAGGAAAGGATAAAGGAATAACGGAAGAAGGAAGTAGTTTAACAAAGAGAGTCACCTCAGGTGGGATGCAATGAAACGACTAAGGAACACTTTCAGTCGCTCAGTGACTCAATTGAAAAAATACAACCCCACAACTTGAACGAGAGGTTGTCATGACCAGCCTCTGAACTTGTCCTTGGTGAACCTGGGTCACGGGTTGGAATGGTGACCTCAATCGCATAGCATAGCATGGCATATCACAGCACGGCATGTCATGGCATATCATATTACGAGCGTGATTGGCATCCACAGCAAAAGCAACGCAACTCGAAGGAGTAACATTTCCACAGGTATATAATTACACCGTGTCTCAACAAAAACTGTGCAAAATTGTTTCTGTCATAACTTCGTCAAATTTCCACCAATTTTAATAACTTTTGGTAGGTAGATTGCAAAATGGCTGAAATTTATGCTATGTATAAATTTTCTACCTCACCTGACTCATATCTCCACACTACCTTGTTAAACACAGATGTACCAATTTCTTATAACGCTTAAATTTTATTACGTGCAACAAATTATCTGACTACTGCATTAGCACGCAATAAAGTAAAGTAGGGTTTACTTGGCAGAGCTTTTAATTGTTATGAAAGATCTGCTTAAAAGTGTTAGAATTAGTGCCCGAAATGCACTACGCTTACACGGACACAAGCGCTTAGACGGCGACGCCACTGGCCTATAGCAGCGTCAACGATTGACTGGTCAAAGCGCGCCCACTCGTCAATCAGTCGCGGTTTGAGTTCGTCGACATTGGCTATTCTGGAGCGGTAAACCTTATCCTGCAGTACACTCCAAGTGCTATATTCGACTGTGTTAAGATCCGGTGAATTCGGCGGTCACAGGGAAAAGTCGGGCGTCTCTCGCTCCAGGAAAGAGACTGAGTCGTGTGCTCGATGCGTCGGGTCGCCATCCTGTTGAAAGACAAAATACTCGCCCTGGGATATCCGGCGTATGTCTGGCCGTAGCTTCTGGGCAAAAGGGTTGTCGCAATAGTATGCCCCATTCACTTTGACACTCGGTTCGATTAAATGGAGTTCCGTGCAGCCAAGTAATAACATTTAAGCGCTATAAAAAATTGGCACGTCTGTATTTAACAAGGTAGTGCGATGATATGAGTCAGATGACGTGGAAAATTTATATATATAGCACAATATTTCAGCCATTTTGCCATCTACTAAACAAAATTTATTAAAAATTGTGAAAATTTGACGAAGTTCTGACAGAAATTATTTTTCAGTTTTTTTGGACATGGCGTATAATGCAGTGGATCTGCATGGCGCACGTACCTGTCAGTCCAGGTAATCCATTCAGTCCGTCTTCGCCGCGATCGCCCTTCTCTCCGGTTGGACCAGATGGACCTCTGGGACCGCGGATTGGCAGCTTAATAGGCATCGGAAGATCAAGGTCAGGCGCTCTGCAGTTGATCTCCAGTTCACATCCGTCTTCGTCCCTTTCACGAGAGGCTCTTATGGCGCCATCCCTGTTCTTGTCCTTGGTGAACTTGGGTCGAGGAGTGGAATGGTGCCTTCCAGAACACATAACGAGCGTTACTGGCGTCCAGAGGAAGAGAAATGCAGCCAGAATAGCCAACTGTTGATGCATCTTTACAGCAGATCTAGGATCTATACAGTGGTCTGTATATTGAACACTGTTATGGGTCTCAATGGCAGACTCTTCGAGATGCCTGGCTTGTCAGAGGACAGATGTGGGATCGGAGGCTGTATTGGAGGCTGCTGCAGACGCTGCAATCAACGCTGGCACTTCAGTCGACTGTCCACTGAAGAAAGAAACCAACATTAGAGGAAACTTTTAGTTGCATTTGGCAACATTTATGAATTAGAAACGATCATACGTCTTCTTTTCAAAAGGAATTTGGCGAGTGTTTGGGGCATTTTCAACAGCGTCAATTTGAAGTTTACTTATTCACTTATTAATTAATTGTTTCTGTGCTTATCTCTACAGTCTACTGATGATTGCGCATTAAAGCTTAGACCTAGGTTAGTTAAAAACTGATGTTTTCTTCCACGTTAGTAAGTGATTGTTAGGCTGTTAGTTCATGATTCAGTACCTAGGGCATATTACAATATCCATACAGTGTTTACTTCATTCGTAATCAATTCAAAACATGTATGAAATTCCCTTGAAAGTCGTTTTATTAGACCCAAACATCTGTTCAGGTAATCGCGCTGTTTAACTAAGCTATTTTGCTTATGGAGCCAAACGTCTGAGACTTATTTAATGGTTGTTATCAATTCTATCATCAGCAACAACGACATCGTAAATAGTATGCCTATCATTATCGTATCGTATCTGGTTATTTATATAGCGCTTCTTACAGTACTAGCTATTCAGAAGCGCTCTCAGCGTGACAGCCCCATTAGCATCATCACCGTAATTAATTATGTTGTCATTCTAGCTACTACTACAAATACTTCCATCCTTACTAAAACTACGACTACTACTACAATCATCATCGTCGTAATTATTATTATTATTATCATTATTGTTTAATAATTTTGGTTTTTTCAATTGCGAAATTCTACTGGGTGCTAAGAGATGATAGACTGGTCATTTATGACTCACGTTTTCTTCCGTCGTATCAGTTGCCCAGTTCTCGTAACAGACGACGTCGAATGAAGTTGACATCGTTAGGCTCGAGTTAGTAAGTAAGTGAAGACGACGACTGGGCTTTTGCCTTTTCTGCATCTCTCGAAATCAGATAAGTCCATCGCTTGGCATCTGTCGCAGCAGCAGCAGCAGCATTAGTGGCATTGTTGATGCTACAGTTGTTGGTGAGGTTGGATACGTTTGTGTCTGCAGCTGATGACCGCAGGACGGTGATGCCAATCGAATCCATCGCCCCTTCTCCTCCTATTCATACGCTGCTTCCATCCTCTAGCCCAGCTTCCCTCCTATCGTTCTACTCCATTTCTCCTACCATCCCGCCACCACCACCTCCATCTTTCCATTCCTTCCTCTCCTCTTCTCCTCCTCTTACTTCTCTGCCATCCTAAGATTTCTTCCCCTCTTTTGTGCTCTTTCACCTGCCCCTCTTCCTCTTCCTCCTCCTCCTCCTCCTCCTCCTCCTTCTCTTACTCTGTTCATCACATGACACTGTATCTAAGTCCTTCATCTCTTCTTCGAAGTCCTGCTTTTCGTCCTTTACCTTTCTCTCTTTCATCTCTTTCTCGTTCTTTGAGCGCCTGCTTCTGCCTCTGGTTGTGCTGATGATGTTCCGATGAGCGGTCATTAGAGCATCCTGGCAGATAGAGAGAGAGAGACAAACACACAGACAGAGATAGACGGACAGATAGAGAGACAGAGAGAGACAGAGAGAGCGAGAGACAGAGAGACAACCGTCGCCCAGAGACCAATGGAATCGTCTGCCACAGATTATCGTCTCATCCAGATCTCTTGCTAATCGATACTACTGACCATTACATTCACCCACCAAATTATACGCATACAGACATACAAATCCTAACAAGAGACTATATCGTCTCTTTAACTAAATCAACTATTCTGCTCCTCTTCCTCTTCTTCAATCATCTCTTATAGTCTTATCTTCCGCTCCTCACTCGTTCTCTCCTAACTTCCCCATTTCCGTCTGTTCTATTATCATCCTGATGTTCTTCCTATCGCCATCTTCAAACTTCCAATTTACTCCATCTTCTTCTTCCTCTTTTGTATGTATTCCTCTTTTCCTATTCATCATCTTCATCTTCCTTCCGCTCCTTCTCATCTTCCTGCTTCCTTCTTGTCTTCATTTTTATCTTGTTCTCTCACATCCCCCTTCTTCTTCTTCTTCTTCTTCTTCTTCTTCTTCTTCTTCTTCTTCTTCTTCTTCTTCTTCTTCTTCTTCTTCTTCTTCTTCTTCTTCTTCTTCTTCTTCTTCTTCTTCTTCTTCTTCTTC
>OY365807.1:25225571-25378071 GCA_959347315.1 Bimastos eiseni
ACACGCTGTGATCGTTCGTCTAAGCCATAGATCGATCGGCTAATCTCGTTTGGTCCAGCCGCTTCCTAACATACAGAAATCGTGTTCCGCCTATTTACAACAAACGAGTAACATTCGCATCAATAACTATGGCGAGGAAATCACTCAGACTCAACTGCTTTGCAGAATCAATGCAAAGAACTAAGAGACGACCACATGAACGACGCTCTCTCAAATGAATCCGTATTGAAGTCCAATCAAATGATCGTCAGAATGCAACGTAATCCGCTTGAATTTTTTTCCAGTTTATTACATGTCGATGTATTATAATAAGTATGTATTCATGTATATATGTATGTATGTATGTATGCATATAGGTATGTATGTATATATGTATGTTGTATGTATGTATGTATGTATGTATGTATTCATGTATATATGTATGTATGTATGTATGCATATAGGTATGTATGTATATATGTATGTTGTATGTATGTATGTATGTATGTATGTATGTATTCATGTATATATGTATGTATGTATGTATGCATATAGGTATGTATGTATATATGTATGTTGTATGTATGTATGTATGTATGTATGTATGTATGTATTCATGTATATATGTATGTATGTATGTATGCATATAGGTATGTATGTATATATGTATGTTGTATGTATGTATGTATGTATATATGTATGTATGTATGTATGTATGTATGTTGTATGTATGTATGTATGTATATATGTATGTTGTATGTATGTATGTATATATGTATGAATGTATGTATGTATGTATGTATATATGTATGTATGTATGTATGTATGTATTCATGTATGTATATATGTATGTATGCATGTATGTAAGTATGTATGTATGTATATATGTATGTATTCATGTATGTATATATGTATGTATGCATGTATGTAAGTATGTATGTATGTATATATGTATGTATTCATGTATGTATATATGTATGTATG
The DNA here is from genome assembly GCA_959347315.1 of Bimastos eiseni. NCBI lineage: Eukaryota > Metazoa > Annelida > Clitellata > Crassiclitellata > Lumbricidae > Bimastos > Bimastos eiseni. The sequence continues at coordinate 25,226,535 of OY365807.1, forward strand.
CATGTATGTATTTATGTATTTATTTATAATGTGTTATGTATGTATATTCTAAATGTGTGCATGTATGATACAAGCACGTATGTATGAATGTTTGTGCTTTATATGTATATATAAAAATTTCTATTGCGCCTTTTTAGCCTCTGTCAGTATTGGCTGGCATGTTGTTTCATTGGGGAATGTTCAATGGAATGAATGTTGTTCTTCTCTGAAGTCAAAGTTCATCCAAAAACTCCATTCCTCAGTCCAGAGGATTAAATCGACGAACTGCAACGGGAGTTTTCCCTGCGAGGAGACGGAGCAGATTGATTGGATCGATCGATTTATGTAGCGCATGAATACGAAATCGACTGAGGAGGAGGAGGAGATGGACGGACAGACGGAGGAGAGTTCGATGGATGAGTGACCAACATGAGACAAAGGTTGCTGATAAAGAATCCTCATCATCAGAAGAAGATGAAGTAAAAGAAGAAGATGATGATGACGCCGATGACGATGAGGAGAAGGACGGCTGGAAGAAACAGATTAAAGTAAGCTGGAAAAACTATCGGAAGAATGAGAAAAACAGGAAAAAAGCTACAGAAGAAAAGAAGAAGAAATGGCGATATTGATGAAGCTGCTGCTGCTGCTGCTGATGATGATGATGACGACGACGATGTTGACTGTGATTCAATTTATGATGTCAGTGTGTATCAGCTGAAGGCAAATGATTGATTTGGTTCGTGTTATTAACTGGTAAGAATCTCTAGAATAATGTGACCGTCTTATCTGATTTACGATTTAACTGAATCTGCCACCGGAAACAAATGCTCTGCATCTGCGATTACAAGTCGTTCATTCACCCAGTCATGGAATTTCTAAGACGTCCCGTTGAAACTTCTATCTAGTAAGAAGCCATCCTAGTCCAGGATCAGATAAATGGATATAATATTTTCAATTGTTGAGAAAAGGTGCTTATAGTTATAGGTTATTGGTCTTCATTTCTTTTGTCTCTTTATTTCCATAACTAACCAATAAATTTTTTTATTGCAACCTGCAACTATACCGCGACAAAGCAAAGCCATTGATAATCTTCAAAGAAGCGATCAATATGATTCATGCGTTCATTAAATAGATCGTGAATACGTTCTGAGTAAGTAACGTTTTGAGTAATAGTATTTTGTGAATAATATTAGGCTGTGACTTAGCTATTGATACACTGTGCTAGACCTGTGGGAAAATAAGCCAGCCGCTTCCTGTTTGAAGGGCAGCGACATAATTCAATGGCTTCTAGGCAGAGCAGTCACGGGCCTCTAAGCTAACTTTATAGAGCAACACTTCTGAATTTGGCTGCAGTAAAATAGCTTAAAATGCCCTCGCAAGTTAATTGCGTGTCCGGCATGCAGGGCCACTGCATTGGCATTTGCCCTCCCCTTGCCTCGTCTCGTCTGTTGGTTATGTCAACCGATGCCTAATTTCAAAGGGTTTCTCTGTGTTGTTGCAAAGGGTTTACGAGATTTAAGTATAGAGTGGCTGCATAGAGTGTAGAGTGAAGTAGTCATTTGGCTTCCTATTAATCGGTTCTGTGCATCGCTGAGAAGTAATAAGATTAATTATTCTCTAACATACGCTACACTCAGCCATTAGTTGATGGCGTGTGCATTCAATGCAATATAAGTTACCAATTACAATTAGGCTACACGTAGGCCTATGTCACAATTCACAAGACGATTGCATACTATGATTACGCAGTGAATGAGTGCCATAGCCAACCTACATGGTTCACTGCATGGTTCACTGTATCCGTGTGGAAGATATATCTGTAAATTACTATTCATACATCAGATGTATGCATCGTCTCTGGTCACATGGAAGTGAGGCCTGCATGATCAGACAAAAGCTGCTATGAATCAACCATGTATTCATAAGCATGGATGACCAGAACTCCTGCTTCTCTCTACTGGGTCAACGGAGGACGTTTCCTTCCGCTTTTCGTAGTCGGAATTGACTGTCTGTGAATCTTCCTGAGTTACTGCGAACGACCCTTTGAGCACCGGACGCTGCTACAGTTGCTGCTGCTGCTGCTGATGATGATGATGGAAAGAGGCTGGGTTAGCCAGCCGTCGGCTCGCGGTGCCAGAAGTCACCGCTACGCCTGACTACTCGCCAGATGCGTGACTTGATTACCTGGTCTGCAGGTGATATGTACTGCCGGTACATGTAGATAGGCCTACTAGGCTTAGTCAGTCTGGTCAAAGTAAGGTAAAGTAATCCCACATATACAACACGTGTTCATCAAAGCAACTCTCCTCAAAGTCCAAGTGCAATTGCCTGTATCTCTTTGTCGAATCACCATAATTAAAGCATTGAGAGCAAAGTGTGCAATATCACATCTTATAGTTATGACGTCAGTATATATAACTATATATATATAATGCATCCAGCTGATATCAGACCAAAGTATACGGCGTCCAGTACGTCTTCTTAGGGTACCTTTTCGTTGCCGATTCAATGATTTTGATACAGCTGATATGCATGGGAACGCAACATAAACCTAACTAACGATTGAAACCATAATTTTTTTGGTTATTTCACTAAATCCTAAGCGCAGAGAATTGCATTCAGATTTGGACGCCATTAGGCCTAACAGTTTTTATCGGCATATATATCCATTATCGTCATAATCATCATTTATTAATCCCAATTAAAAGATGATACATAATTATTACAAGTATAGAACAATTTTCAGGGATATAAGAGGCATACCCAGAGTGAACAGAAGTTTTTTAATCACGGTTTAAGCAATGCGATGTTAACTTGACATAACCACAAAAATAATAGCGCTTAAATAAAGTTAGTCAGAAACAGGGCTAAATGACAATAAAAAAGAACAAAAGCTAATTCAACCACAACTGAGCCGAATATCCGATTTACACAGATAACAAAATAAAATAAACTAACTGTTAGGTGTATACTGTGTAGCCAATATAATATATACCTACATCATGTAGGCTGTAAGCTATGCGTGATAATAAGTCTGTAACAAATTGTATAATACCCAATCGCAAGAAACTTTCAAGAACTGACGCATCTCATTTATTAATATTGACGAATTTACCACTGATCGAGAGAATACCCTATATTTATTGAGTTTCATCATAATGAACGAGCCAGCACATTTAGCCTAATTGAAAATAGCTTTGCATTTGTACGGGCGATATATAGACTTCCTTGGGGTCTGGCAAAAATGGAAGTGGCATTCTGTATAATTCTTTAAAACATAATTAAAGATGCAGTGTTAGTTTATTTCTGAGCATAACGATGGAAACTATGAACTCATTTATAAACTTAAATTGAAATAGCAATAATTATGTTCAAACTTGAAAGCAATGTCAAGTGTCTAAAACATACAATTTCTAAGCAAAATTCTAATTTCAAGTCGTTGCGGGACAGACAAACTTTTCTAACGAGAATTAAAACCGTCCATGTATCACGTCAACAAAACACGAATCAGTAAATTGATAAGGTGTGTAGGCCTAAGTGTTATCGGGAAATGTCTCATAACTGATATCTGCTTCATTCAACATGAGCCACGTGTAATTTCTTAACACACAAACCAATTTTAGGTCTAACAATGCAACGTTTACAGAATATTTACCTAAGAGATAAGAGATACAAACGAGTGCGACACTATCTTCCGTGCAATGTTGGTTCTAAGTTCTCGATATTGTTCTGTACAATTCAGTTGATACCGAACGACGTTGGCTGCTCAGAACGCAACACAAAGACCCACTCTACTAATGCTTGCCTAATCGTCCGACGAAATGTCTAATTGCTAATTAACAATTCAATGATTATGTGAACGCTCTAATCACGCGAGTCCTCAGAACACGACGGAACATCAATTAGGAAATTGTGAGTAAACGTCCTACTAACATGGCATAACAAATTATTTGATTAACTATATAACAACGGATTATTTCTACCTAACTGCAAAAAACACTAAGGCCAATGTCATTATTTTACTCTCCAGTCTCCACCTATGAGGTCCTTACTTCAACTTCCTTTCATGCTTTTCATTACAAGCATTACAAATCCCATCAAAAATACTTAGGCCTCTCTCTCTCTCTCTCTCTCTCTCTCTCTCTCTTTCTTTCTCTCTCTCTGTCTCTCTGTCTGTCTGTTTCTGTCTGTCTGTTTCTCTCTGTCTGTCTGTTTCTGTCTTTCTCTGTCTCTCTGTCTCAGTCTCTCTGTCTGTCTCTGTCTCTGTCTCTGTCTGTCTGTCTGCCTGTCTCTCTCTCTCTCTCTCTCTCTCTCTCTCTCTCTTTCTCTCTCCTCAACACTGAAACACTTAAATAAATGGTAAACTACTTAAATAAATCGAGCAACAGACAGGGACTCTTGATTAACGTGGACAATACAAGATTGTCGTATTACATGGCAACACATGTGACAAGGACACCGACTGGAACAAGCAGACACATTCCTCTGTTTAGGTGCACTCATAACCGAGAATGCTGAATGCAAAGATTTTCGGTCAAGACTAGCGCAGGGACAGAGCACTGGGGCAGCATTGAAATGAATTAGGCCTAATATGGAAAGTCTCAACAGCTTTCTTCCTACAACGATACGACTTATTGAAGGCTTTAGCGTGGCCAGTGACAATGTAGGTTACTGCTGTGAGAGTTGGACAATTAAGAAGGAAGAAGAATTTTAACAGGATTAATTAACGCATTTGAAGTGAAATGTCTTCGACAAATGCTGATAATAGCTTGTATGGAGAGAAAGACGAACGAATGGGTGGTGGAGAGAGTGGAAAGAAGTTTACTAGGAATGATCAAACGGAGAAAGCTACCATATTTTGGGCACGCGATGCAGAAGAGCGAAGATTGCCTGGGAAAAGAGATTATACAAGGTACACTACCGAGAAAAAGAGCGAAGAGAAGACCAGGGATGCGATGCATTGATGACATGAAGGCATCGGAAGGATTTGTCAATATGCAGACTATTTCCGAAAGTGAAATGCAGAAACGGATGGAGTAGATTTGTTACTGTTGCAACCAACCCTCGGAGCGAGAATAAAGGTTTTGACCGCGAAACTAGATTGTTTCTCCTGGCCTGTCTAGACTTCCAGTCCCATGGTCTCATGGACTTATCTTGCTCTTGAGCAAGGGAATTTGTTCTTGGAATATGATTCTGCTTATATAAGAGGTAGACTGTCGCTTGAGTGCATTACGACAAAGGTAGGACTACTTATAGGCAATATATGATTAGATTACATCAGATTGAAAGTTGAAGTCAAATAATTGCGGTTAGCCGTTACACCAAATGAATTACATTACGCACATCATATAACATACATTACATCACATACATTACATGACAATTGCAAATAACTTAACCGGTCAAACTCTGACGTGTGCGTTGCTTTCTGTTCAGTGGCGGAGGATGGATGAGTTCGATTGGTGTGCCACACCTCCTAGTCCCTTCTCAGACCTCACAGACTTCGATGCGCCTTGGTCTCCCTCTGGCGGTGGCGGTGGTGGTGGGAGTACTGGCATCGTTGTCTACGGGGCCCAAGACTATAAGCAGACGACGCGAATCGGATTCGCGCCGGCGCCAATCGATGATGATGACGACCAGTTCGACTTCGTCGTCGACGACTTCGGCCTTGAATTTGAACTGGACGACGATGAGGATCCTTCACTCTGCCACTCCTTCGTCTCTACCCAGTCGCTTCCAAACGGCGTCGAAAATACCACCATCAACGATGACCTCTACGCCCCCACGAACACTGAACTGTACGCGGCACGTCAAGGCATCCCTGGGCAGATGGTGGGTCCGACGTCGTATCACCACCTCAGCCACCATAATATGGCTGTCGAGTCATCGGGGTTGGAAAGCCCGTCTCCCCCTTCTTCTATGGCCCCCTACTACAGTCTGGTCATAAGTACGCCGAAGAAGGTGCATCAGAGGCAGGCGGCCAACATGAGGGAACGCAAGAGGATGAAGACGATCAACGATGCCTTCGAATGCCTTCGAGAACGAATCCCGGTCTTCGGAGCAGATAAGAAGCTGTCCAAGGTCGACACTCTCCGTCTCGCCGTCCGATACATTCAGCACCTGACGGATGTTCTGACGTCATCGGATGAAATGAGATCAACGGGCACAATGACGTCATTCGAAGAAACCGAATCAAAGGTCATCATTCGATGTAAGTTAATGTTGTCATCAGATGGAAAGATATTATCAAAGATGGCCATAGAGGCCTATGAAGATGAATTCTGTCGTGGAACGGTTGAGATAGAGGAGGTTGGATGACATCCATTGGGAGACGAGGTTAACCACATTCATTCACTAGCTGCTATAGTCACTGTTTTACCCACATCGCCATGCAGTCACCCGAGGTAGGCCTACTGACAAACTATGGATTCACGCGTCCACATACACCCACACACCAACACACATCTACAAACACCTACACATACGGTCGCTTGTCTAGGAGGTATGTGTTCTTAAAGGAAGGTCCAACAACAGTTATTAGAAGACACTTACACAGCTTTACACCGGGGCACCAGAAGTTCGCCACCAGAAGAACAGCGAAGAGCTCGACGTCCAGCAAAAGCTGAAACAGGGCAGCAGAGTTCCTGCAGAGTTCCTGCAGATAGGTCGGGGCAGAGCCAAAAATGCACCGCCAGACCAGCGCGGATATTCTATAGCTGATGCGTTGCGAGATGGGAAACTAGCAAGGAATCATGCATACGGTTTGAGAAAGGAGTATATTTAGAAAAGTTCCCAATTAGTCTGGCAGAAGAGCAATGAACCCAGTCGAGACGGGCCATTGGAGTTCTGGGCTGCAGGCCAACTAGGACCGAGCAACAGCGATCAAGTCGGCTGAAGATATAAAAGGGCTTAAACTAAGGTAGACCTATATCAGCAGCAGCGTGTGGCATAAGATGGGCAACGAGAATAGAGAAATAGACCATTGCTTCATTGTCTTAAGTCACGAGTACACTAGAACCATTACCGTGCATCAGTTTGCATGTCCGCTTTTTTCGGCAAACGTTAAACGATCCAGAAACCAGTGTCAGCATCTTTGTCTAAACAAATATTTATGTGACAATATAATTATCATTATTTTAAGAATAGGCATCGTACATGACCACTGTTTTATTTTAGGTTTTCAGCGAAAATTAAATAGACTCTTAATCAGTCTTATGCATAGCCATTTGACCAATAGTTCCTCAGAGTAGATGTTACGTTAAGGCGCAACCTAAATGCTCTAACATTGTGCTGATGTGCTTGCGCTTTAAAGGCTATCCTATGCTGGACACAGATGGCGCCAGTCCGCTTTTCGGGCACTCGCTGTCTTGGCAACGCAACAGCAGCCATGGCAACCGAAGCAGAATGTCGGCTAAACTGTGGATTCCATCGCTAGACAAAAACGAAGACACGTGATTGGTCAACGAATCAACGAGGTCATCATTATAAGTTAACAAAACGAAGAAGAAACATCCTCTCTCCGAATGTAGAGTAAAAAACATCGCAAGTGATCAGGGCCATACCGAAGGGGGGGCCAGCAGGACCTATAGGCCCCGGGCGCAAATGTGGAAAGGGCGCAAATTTCAAGATGGAATAACTTATTATTCCACAAAATGCACTATTTTCAAAATATGGGGGCGTCAAATTGATACTACGCACAGGGCGCAATTATAGCTCGGTACGGCCCTGCAAGTGATGAAATGTAGGAAACAAAGAAACAGCCGACACTAAAACTGTTTAGGTGAAACAATTGTTTGACAACTGAAAACACTTAGCGAATTGTTCCTGCTGAATGCTGAATGAATTGCCGAATACCGAAATCTCGGTCATTGGTAGGCCCAGTTCCTATCAATGACCGAGATTTCGGCATTCAGCAAAAATTAAATAGGCCTAAAATCGTTGTATCCGCGGCATAAATTGTCCGTCAGGAATAAGATATTAGGGGTCGTCCACAAAGGACGTCCGCAAAAAGCCAACTTTTCTTACCCTCTCCATCCTTGTCCGCACTCCACTGACCCTCACCCCCCTCCCTTTTGCAGACGTCCGCATCACACATGTATCAGACACCATTGCAACTGCTGATAATTATTTTACTGCATCCCTATTTAATAGACATTTACTGACAAAGAGTGAGATTGAATAAAAGCTATGTGAAAAACTTAAATTAAATAAACACTTATTTGCATGTACGCTTCGAATATCATTCTCTCAAATGTGAAGTATAACTTAAGGCTACTAATAAGCAACTAAGAATATGACGTATACCATCAGACGTGATTTTGGCAATAGTTTAGCATGGTCACATGCGGCCGTCCTGAAGCAGTAATGAAGACAATAAAATTGAGATATAGAAGTTATTATTTTATCTCCATGAAACATTTCCAAATCTCTGTGGTCCATGATCATCTCATTTGTATCTGGATGCAATTATATATGAAACCGCTGAGTTTCAGTATAACTTCTGCAGACTAATGGTGGCAGCCTCCATCTGCTCTTTTCTTCAATGGCTTGGCATCATCAACATCAGTGTAGTTATTTAGTTCGTGATATTTGACACAGAAACTTGGCATCCATGTTCAAGGAGGAAGAATTAAACTTCGGTGACTGGAACATTTTATGAAAACACTTATTTAGACTGTTCAGTGTTTTAAACTGTATACATAATCCTGTTTATTTGAGATTATTGGAAGATTAACCCCTTAATGACGAAGTGCACTGGATTCCCAGTAACTTTTAGTACACACACACACATGCATAATTAACGTGCCGACTAGAATATTAATTTAAATCCCACGGACTACCCTTTGGACAACCATCTGATTCGATGCAGCGCTTGTAAATAAGCTAGTGCCTTGCGCTTGGCGTTCAAGTGGCATTTCAGAAGTTGAGATTACAATTATGATTAATTGATAACCTTTGGACCTTTGTTGAGATAACTAAAAATGTTTTTTGCTGCTTATTGTTCATGATTTGTGATGACTCTGACTTTGTGACAACTCATTATCATGCTGCACCAAACGTTATACATTGTTACAGATGAAACTTTACAATCCTTACAAAGACTTTTTATATAAGTCATGAGCAAATTTTGAGCAGTAAATATCATGCATTCATTTCTGCAATTTCCTAAGTCAGTTTTTATCAGAAAAGCAGTTTTTAGATGGCCATCTTTTGGAATTTTTAGTTTGATAGGTTTTAAGGGACAAATTTAGACTTGAAGGATATTTGTCTCATAACATCAATAAGTTAAGCAACATTATGCTTGGTACCTTTCCCCAGTAAGTCACATTTATTTATAACATGAGCAACACTCCATGGGGATTAATTTAAAACAGTATATACATGCAAGTAATTTCATACGTATATATATATATATATATATATATATATAACCTAACAATTCTCAGCTTCCTCCCTACATAAGCAACTAAAGACCCTTCATTTCCCAGTTATAATCCATTCATCTCAGCCGAATTGTGAATTAGCACATCCGATCAAGTAAAGCAACATCACATTATATTCCATGCTTGATAGTTGGCCCAATTATTTGTCGCTAGCTCACAAGTGATCACTGCTAAATGTTCTCTCAATTGGTCATTCAAACCGACAGTGAACAACGGTGCTTATTACAAGATGTGCGATCATCAGTTCAGTAAATGCATATCATAACATACAACAGAAATAGTCTTCAAAATGAAGCAAGTAATCAACCAGCAAAGCTACTAACTTATTTATATATTTACAACCCCAGACAGTCTTTTTTCACTTCTAGACTACACAGTATATCAATATGGAGGTAAACATGATCCATATACCTGTAAGCGCAGGTAATAAATCAATCGTGATAAAATTCCAACAGGTCATCTGATAGATAAGAAACCTGTATACGGCAGATGTCAAATTTCCCATGGTCTGTTTTCCGCAAGCAGTAAGAACGACATTGACTGAGATGAAAGTTGGTCTTTTGTGCACTGAGGGAAGCATGCAACAGCAGCAGCATCTTTGCCCAGTAAGAACCAAAGCAGAGAGCAAAACCTCTCCACCTCCCGCCCCCCTCTCTGTCTGTCTGTCCCTCTCATTGTCGATTGACATGTGGCGTCCATTTGAGACACGATGCATCAATCTGTTGACTCTGGTCTGTCTTCTTCTGACTCTTTCTCTTGAAGTAGTCATCAATGAAATCCTAAAACAAGACAACAGTTAAGGCAGGTCTGTGAATTCCAAGAGTATATATATATATATATATATATATATATATATATATATATATATATATATATATATGTACAACAACATAAAATATTATCTGAAAGCTAGACAAAAGGAGCACTGAAGACATGTAGGCCTCACAGCCTACATGTAAGCACATTTTCATTTGAACTATCACATTTATTTCACAAACTTAAATATTGAGTCTTGCACAAAATCAATCCCTCACCACAATGGTCACAACTCTGTATACATTAATAATAAAATGACTCTACAAAATCATCTTGCCTAAGTAGTGATCCCAGAAGAAGAAACTATATTCTCTGTGCACAACAAGGAGAAACAACCAACTAAATGCAGACAAATTAATTGTGCACAAATTGAATTCTAAATCCTCCAGTTACACAAGCAAAACTGTCAACTCAAAACTCTGAAATTCGGTTTTCTTTTTAACACTTTAAAGACAAGCTAAATACTAAATGTATGGGAAATCAGTCTGGCTGGTCATTGACCCTTTATGTAAGGCATAATCAATAACGTTAGTCATAAAAGGGTTAATACAAGATGTGCACAATTTCAATTTATAAACTCTACAGTCACCATAAATTCCAATTTTGAAATCACAATCACATTCTACAAACTGTTGCACTGAAACATGTTACAGCATAATTGAGTGTATTGTACTTCAGTGTTTCAAACTTGAAGTTATATTGCATTACAGGCAATGGTTAGGCTAGACCACAGCCAACATAAATCTGCACAAAACATTGAATTTGCAAATGTAAGTGTTGATAATTGCAAAGGCATCGTCCAGTTCTTACCAAGCGACTGGTTAGCAAATAATTAGATGAAATTCTGTGACTCAATGCTCTAGTCCTTCTCTTTTTAGGTGATTAATGACGAACAGATGCTTCGTTTCTCACTGGCCCATGCATGAAGTAAAGGATGCACACTGGGTTACTGGAAGGGCCAGTCAATTAAGGCTACCTGTACTCTATTTCACTCTTGTACCTTAGTCACATCTTTCAGTACTGAAAAAGGTCAGAGTTCCGCAGTCCATATTCGCAAAGACCGACCTTGGTGTAATTACATGAATGATGCACTGTCGATAAAAATACACAAGGGTATCTTCAGTATACTATAAGTAGATCTATGATAAAACAGAATTGAGATGATCTTTCTTAGCCATAACCTAAATAAGGACTATCAGTAAGAAGGATTTCAGAAACATAGACCAACAGAAAAGAGTACATTAGATGATTGGAAACCTTTGAGATAAGGGTCTGGCACACAATGGAAAAGGTTAATTGAACTGAGCATAAAGCAAAGAGGTGCTGTATAAAGTGGAAGAGGAAAAACCTCAACTACTATAAGAAACGGACAGAGGTCACATGATGAGAGGGGATTCCCTACTGAGAACAATCACCGAAGAAGAGAGAAAAAGTGGAAGGCCTAGGCAGATGCTGTTGGACTGTATGTTGTGTTGATGGGTCAGTAGACTCACCTGTTTCTTGAGTACAAGGTGTTTTCCCTTCCAATATTTGAGCATACCAAGTGCCTGCAGCGTGCTCACAATGTCGTTGGCATTGATGGCTGTCTCTTGACTTAGATCTAAGCATTTCAGATAAGGGATTTCATTAGAATATGAAATGATTTGATGACATCACCAGTATGTCATGTCCAGTCACAGTATGTGTCGCATACAACACAGATCATAGATTGTAACACAATGACCTGCAAAGCCAACCATCATTAGTATAATTATGTCAATTGCAGCAACTCATACACTGAACACAATATGTCAACAATAAAACACTTCAGCCAAAATATCAACAACAACAACAGCAACAACAACTCAAGTCTTCAGTGATACATACTATAAATGCTATAGAATTAAGCAGGATAAGAAAGGAGGACCCAAAAGGGGACAAAATCCTGCTTATTTAGGGTCCATAAATATTAACAAACTAGCGATCGATGACTGTCTCCTGACCTATATCTCGTCAAATTTAACATTCTTGAAAATGAAAAGTAACATAAAGTTCGTCATAGATAAAAGGGACACGTTAATTATAGAACCTCTAAAACACTTTTTTAAGGCTAAAATGTTGTCAAATGCAACGAATAACTAGGGCTGCCATCTCCGTTTATCGCCGCTAACCTTTAATACAGATCTCCCGATCTTTGTAATTAAGCAAGTACGTCAGTAGGACATCTTTCCAGTAACTTCGATAACTGATAAGTCCAAGGTCAGACAGAGGTCGTTCAGGTGAACCAATCTTTCCTTCAACTCGACTCAACAGGTAACCTGCATAAGCAAAATGAAAGCAAATTAGCAAGTCAGAACCTATTGAAATACTTGCACAAGTTTAAAGACTAATACATACTTAGTGAAATCAAACTCCAGAGCTTCTAATTTAAAGTCAAAAATTCAGTATTTAAAAATTCAGCACCTTAAAGTAATTCAGCAGTACAATCAGTAGGTAAACTTAGTACTAGCACAAGTCAGAAGACCCACACAAGGAAGCTGATATATGCCATCACAAAGAGAACTAGGGAGGATCACAATAAACAAAATTAAACATTTCAGTGTAAAAATTAAGGCGAGATCAATTTTTATTAGTGTCAGTATTTGATGAGACAGACATTTCAATACTCACTGAAGTCAATAAGCATTTTGCCAAACCCTTTGCGCATATATGGCGGCAAAGTAAGAATGCAGGAAACATTATAGTTGAGGAAGGACTGCTTCTCCTAAGACAGCACCAAAAAATTATTGCATTATATTCATATTTGTCATGTTCACAAATGTTCACAGACAATGAAACTTTTTGCCATTAGTTTTTTTATTGAACATATTACCTATAGATGCAAAACATCCAAGATAGTTAACTGTCAGAAAATCAGTAGAAGCTGTACAGGTGCTTGCGACCAGTTCGTTAACATATTCACGGTAATATGTTAGGCAAGTAAAAACCAAGTACTTCTGAACAGGCACATTATAACCCAACAAATGCTATCCTACTTTAACTGGTACATTTAATTTAGTACAATTGAACAGGCTTATTGTACAAGATCAGGTGACCATTGAAGAAAAGATTTGTGTGAAAGAGTTGAGAAGGAAATATTCAGGAAGTTTATAATGAAGTAGAATACAATAAAGATAAAATGCTGAGGTTTATATCCAATAAAAGAATTTAGGAAATGGCATGATAGCAAAGAGGCCAGATAAATCATGAAAATGGCCACAATCCTCTTCAAAAGCAACAATATATTCACACAGATACTGAATGATTAGTTTTAAGTGCTGAAGTTCTAGCATTTTGATACCAAATTCTATGAAGTAGCTCACAAAATGTGAGACATATTTACATACAGCAGAGTGGTGCTAACTCGGTGGTAAAGCCTACCTTTGAGAAGTATCCAACCATGTGACAGCCCTGATTGTCTGCTTCCGTCATGATGTAGAAAAGGAATGGTTCTACGTCATAATAGAGAGTCTTGTGGTCAAGGAAAAGCTTTGCCAGCAGACACAAATTCTGGCAATAGATCTGCAATACAATTTGCAAAACCAAGAAAACAAAGCAATCTGCAAACTAATAATATTATCCAACCAGACATTTTGTGCATCAGTGAATTTCGTACATATCAACAATTGACTGTCAGGTAACAAGTGTATCCGCTAGAACTGTACTGATTAATCTGCCAGCCGGCCGATTACAGAGATATCAGCAAGATAATCGGCACCGATATGAAAAACTATTTTTTTCATTTTATAATATGATTTTCAGTCTTTAAGAGCAAAATGAAAACAGCAACAACATTGGATCTGTGAAGGACAGCATTCCGTTACCTTACCATAGCGTGGGGAACTCGGGCTTCAACTTCAGACTACCCAGTAACCATTGTGCTAGACTGCTAGTACCGGGGAAAGTGTATACACCAGTTGTGCAGTGAGTCATAGTGCCTGCTTAATTACCCTGAGCACAATCATGTCATTTTAGGCCAAATTGGCAGGTTGTAACAGTGGCCTGTATGGGGAGGGAATGGCATCATTGGCATGTTAGAAGAAGGCGTCCAGTTACATAGATATATCTTTCCTCTCCTCCGTCATGCAAGGTTGACAGTGGGCGGTGTGCCTAATCTGCCTAGGATTAGTCTTCAACTACATGCATACGTCTCCTACTGAGGAAATGTTTTGCTTGTATCACAACAGTAGGTAGTAGCAGTAGGTCTATCTTTTAGAACCGGTCATCTTGGGAAACACAATGAAATAATCGGTAAAATAATCGGTAATATTATTGGCTAAATAATCGGGTATCAGCAAACGAATAATCGGCAATAATTGATATCGGCATAATTGGCAAAAAGCGATATCGATACAACTCTAGTATCCACATCTGACTTGATACCAAACTTGAAAGAAATAAAAGACCAGCATTACCATAATCATTGTAAAACAATAAAATGAAAAAAAACAACTAATTTGTATGAAAAGTTTAACTCGAAAATTATATAAGAATTGTAAAGAGGATCTTACAAGAGTGAAGATTAAACAAAATTTAAATTGATTATGTTTTCTGGAATCCAACTAACTTTGTTCTTCTTTCCATCAACTTCAAAAACTGAAATGTTGTTTTTGCGGTAGATCTCGTCTCCTGGTGGATGACGCCAAACACATTTGGCCTTTAAAAAACAAAGCACGGTCAACAACTGATGGGATGCATTTCATACAACAGTTTGCATATCACCAGCACAAACACAAACAATATCATGATCAAGCCAATTATCAACTCACTTGACAAACTGACTGGACAAACTACAAACAAATACAAAGAAGCTTCACATAAACTAAAGTGAGAACCTTATAAATGCACAAAACAAATCCCTTTTAGAGAAGCAACTTGACAGGACTTTTCACAGAGCCACACACATACACACACACTCATATATACATATATATATATATATATATATATATGTGTGTGTGTGTGTGTGTGTGTGTGTGTGTGTGTGTGTGTATCATTCGTTATTAATCTCTAATAATATTATTAATATTCATCACTATTTGGTATCAACTTAGTAGTTATTTATTCATATTGGTAATCTTGTTTACGATTTATAGTTCAAATGTTGTTTTTCAACCAATTAGTCTTTTACACTGCCAGGTTCAAGTGAGCAACGCTTTTATTGAAGATGCTAGATTTATTAATCACAGGGGCTATAATATGTCGCATACAACAAGCGACCTTCAATTAATCGATAAAAATAAATGTAATTAACAGCTAATTGACTAAATGATCATTAACTTCCACAGTATAATGATACTAACAGCATGGCTGCACCCAACTGCTATGCCATCATCATAAAACCACTGCAACTGAAGCTCAAATATATAAAATGAAATTAGTGATAAGTTTGTTTCCAGTCAAGTATCCTGTCGGAAAATGTCAAGTAGTGTGACTGTATGCATGAATGTACTGTAATATACTGAAATACTTGGTAGGGCACCTTCAGGTACATCACAAAAACATCAGCAATATTTATTCGTCTGTTAATTAAATTAAAACTGTTAATTTTCATGTCACACAGTCATGAGCTGATATTAATGACAGGTGCCTAAAAGGCAGAAAATAGGTTGTCTTATGACATGACATTAGACAACAGCATTGTTGATGCTCTCTTGACATTTGTCTTGTTTTTGGAAATTGTGAGCACTGTAGAACTTATATTTTAAATTCAGTCAGAAAAGATCTTTCATTCCATCTTTCTTCAAGCAGCCTGATCACAACAGACGCACATAATAAATGAGCAAGACAGATTGGGTGAGCATAATGAGAATATAGAGATGCAGGAGTCAAAAGGTCTGGATAGCAAAACTGTGGAGTGACTAGGAAGCAAGAGTGCAAGTTTTCAACTGGACACCCAATTAAAATGCCGAAGGTAAATTATTCAAACTGTACGTACAGCATGCCTTCGTGTGATGACTGATGTCTTCATGTATTTGAGACAGTATTCACAAACGTAGATCTTAGGTAAGCGTGCATATTCCTCGGGGTAAGGAGATGTGTACCACGTGTCCATCTCATACTTTCCCATCTCAAGCATTTTCACACGATACTCCTGTTTGTCACTCAGCTGATAATGTGTTGTCATCTCATAACTCTGGAATAGCAACATATAAAATGGCTCATAAATATCTGAAATGGCACCTATGCAAACATCACACTTAACAGTCTTAATCCACTGGAGAAATCACATAGGAGACAGAAGACAACATTACAGTCACAGCACACACACAAATTTACTGGAATGAAAGAGAAAAACAGAGAGAGAGAGCAAGAGTTCTAAACTAGTCGCTCATACCAAATCTTCACAGGCTTGGACTTGCGCTTCCCGAAAGAGCTTGAGGTCAAACTCTGATGTTAGTCCTGTGAGGAGTGGTTCACGTAACATTCCGTGCTGCTCTCTGTGCTCTGAATGTCTGTCCTTTGTATCTTGTGTGACATCAGTCTTCTTGTTTCGTTCTTCGTTCACTTTCTTCTTGAACTGCTTCTGTTCAGCAGTGATGATCTATAAATAACAACAGCTACTAAACAACAAAAACTATTTATTAACCAAATAATAAAATGTACAAAATGGAAACAAAAATGCACCACTGCAGCGATAACTATCTTGCAAATTGGTCAAAATGACTGGACAAAAAACAGACCACAAGCCTAATCTTCAACATAAATATGTTAATTACTTATAAAACAATTTCTAGCACAGATCGATTTTTGCTACAATTAACAGAAGTGTGATACCTGTTTGCGCAGATCCCGTTTATCAAGAGGATTACTTTTCTTCTTTTCGGCAGCTAACGCTTCTCGCTCCAACATCCTCACCTGACAATAAATCATCATATGTAATCAGTCATTTATCTACACAGCATGCTCGGTTCAGTCTCAGGGAAAGTTAAGTTTTGAATAGTTTAAAAAATTCTAATGCAATTTCATAACACTAAGAACACAGAGCATTGCTTTGGGAGCATTTACTAGAACATCATCAGAAAGAGAAGATTAAAACGGATGGGAGAAATGGTTCAGATGGACACGGATAGAATAGTCAACCAGGTGATGAGTCGCATGTAAAAGAGACAAAGAAAAGAGGAAGACTGCGTGGACCATCGACGACGACATGAGGCGCTTGGAAATAACATGAGATGAGGCTGAAACACTGGCAATGGACAGAGATGAATGGAGTAAAAAAGTGTTGCCTGATGTACAAACCTGCATGGGAAGTACCAAGGACTAACTAAGAACATCTCTTTGGCTCTCAAATGAGATTGAAATAAACTAAATTGTTCACTGAAAGGCAATTTTCAGCCTTACTTTACAGTCTTCCACTGACATGTTATGATAGAGAGGACAGGCAGATAACGTTCTGTGAGTGTCATGTCGACCAGTGATGTGACCTACAAAAAAACACATTCATTGGTTAATATGAAATTAGACTAACTATATGTTAAATTAATTATTTATGCTTTACAGTTACATAAAAACTCAAAATAGTTTGCCTATGATGGACCGCTTAAAAACATTTTTCATATGTAGGCAATAGAAGTGTCAAAATTTAAGTAACCAAACATTTCTGAGAGGGATTCGACAACCAGTCACTTTATGGATAACAGTAATATTTATGGATAATGAAAGTAATACTTAAATGTTGCTCATTCTGGTAAGAGCATTTGCAGATGTATTTACCCTCTGATAAATAATGGTTTTACTAGCAAACACAAAACAGCCATAATAATTATAGATACAGGACCTGCATACGCGATGAAATTTCATTGATATATAAAAAGGCAGCACCCTGCCAAATAAAAGACTTGCAACCTTTTTGTTTAATGAATTTTCATATGATATTTTGATGGTTCACACTCAAAGTAACCAAAGAAAATATATACAGAAGCAACAATAGATAGCCCCACAAGCAAAACAAGTAAGTTAATGAAGTTCTGTTCATAATTCATTGAACAGAAATTCTTTCATACAAATAACTTTGTCAATATTCAGTACCTATGTTGTTCCTGAACAACCTATAGCACCTCATTCGAGTTTGCAAGCATGCGTGAAGACACTAACCACAGCAACTTAAAGAAATTCAAACATACGCTTAAAAGTGCTTTGTACATCTCTCATTATAGTATTCTATATTAGATCTGAAAACAGAGCAACATGTAAATTCAGGGAGGGCTAGAACCTTTAAGAATAGATTTATGCCAACCTTTGGAGTCACAGCCCGGCAATGGACAACGAGCAACAGTGTCAGCAGAGTACTTGAGGCTGTCTTCGGCAACGACCCGAGCTGCTCGTCTTTCCGTATGGAAGTCGGACGAAACATCTCTCTCATCATCCTTGTCGGCGTCTTTCTTCCCTCGGAATTTTCCTTTGCCCTTTCCCTTTGCCGCTTTGCCCGATCCCTTTGGCTTCACATCAGATGACAATTCTCGGTCAGCCTCTCCTAGGTCTTTCGACAGTCGACGCTGTTTTGCAGGAGTTGACAATTTATCGTCATTCTCGGTTGACACTGTGGGCGAGGCAAGAGATGGTGCTCCAGCCGCTGAAACAACAGAAGAAAATTGCAGCTAAATAAAATAAGACAACAGAAAAGCATGCAGAATAAATGAAAACAGATGCTGAAATGAAACCTTCACTTCACAAACTCATTGTATAACAAAAAATTACATTAAATCATATTATCACATGTAATTGTGAAATGGCTAATTCAATTAAATTAATTTCAAGTAGGGAAGTATAGTTTTTTAGTCTTAGGGGGGAATATTTTGCCTTCCTGATGCTTAGGACCGGGGGTTTTCCTCTATCACTCAGAGGGTATGACGCCCCTGCCTTGATCGATAATTTTTTTTAATACATTAACTTATCTCAGCAAGTCAAGTGTCTCTGATTTATCTATTTTGGGGCATAAATCTGTTCTCCTTTTTGTATGAAATGACCTCAAACTAAGGTTACATCAATTAAACAGCCATACACATAATCGGGCTGATTATCATAGCAATCTGCTGTATTGATTATAATAATTGGTGCCAATATAAAAAAATAAATTTTATAATACCATTTTCAGTAAGAGCAATTTACAATTATTTATTTTATTCCTTAATACATAATTGGCATCTTAATGCATATTTAAAATTTTAAAAGTAAACCCCTACCCATTTGTTGCAGGAGACACAGGCAGCAAAATATGTGCTTCACTGCCTGTGTTACAAGAGTAGCAGTAGGTCTATGTTTTGGAACCATATATCTTTGGAAAACACAATGAAATAATTGGTCTCAGAATCGGGATTGGCAAAATAATCGGTACAGATGTTCCTCAAACATCACAGTCCAACTTAGAACCTTCTCTGCAGCTGATCCAAATTCCTGGAATAAACTGCCAGGTGAAGGAAGAATTGAAAATATGTGGAATTCAGAGGGGATCTTTCTACAGAAGAGTGGTGCAGAGTTGGACATGACTTGGTTGGATATCTTGAGAAAATATTTGTATACCATAATACCACGATATGCATGTGTAGTTTCTGACAGGTTCATAACCATGACGTAAAGACAAATAAATGGACAAGTCTACGAATTGTTTCATTATATTAGATAAATATCTTGATCATCGTTGGATACTCTATTCCATAGATATTATATATAATAATAGCCTAATAAGATTAAAACTAGAGGCTAATAATGATGCTAGTTGCTATGGTAATGAATAGCATCATTAGCTGAATAACTGCATTTGTTGTGCTCTTGAAACCATGGCGGTTCCATAAGTTGCAAAACTTGCAATGTGGCTCCTCACAGAGAAAAGGTTGGTGACCACTGATGCATGCAAAGCAAAACGGTTATTAATGCGAAGAAAACCCACAGGTCATTCAATGTAGGATAGGGTCATCGTCATCATACGGTCTTGACCTCGATCATTTGTGACTTATATGCTCGCGCCGTCAAAGGTCATGACTTCAAAGTTCGAATGCTTTTGGATGCCCTACTCTTTATTTCTAGATAAGGACTAGGGCATACCCAGAAATCGCTTCAGACATTCGCCTCGGCCGAATATCCTGTTTTTCGGGACTATTTGGAAGTATTAGAATCAGCAAATATTCCACACACAAATAGTCACAAATAAAAAAACTTTAATTCAATAATTTTTTTTTTAAACTTTACAATCTAAAAACGAAAATAAAAAAATGTAAAGCTGTATTATTAATAATTACAGGCACGAACATTTCTTTTGCTGGTTTTTCATTATGCTACACGGCGAAAGCGACAAAAGTTTAAAATTTTAAGCTTGCCTGTGGATGGTACTCGTCGAGACAGAATTGCCTATACTATTCGGTTCGTACCCGGATCCGGCAAATAGTGCATCCAATTACTCAAATTTGGGACTCGGTGGAAATTGTCTACTTGGTTATGCCCTATTAAGGACCTGATCATCTTTCTTTACCTCCAGTTGATAAGCTCTTGAAAATCATTCTGTTCAATTGTTTTTGTCAAGCTGAGTCACAGTCAACTCTGACGAGTCTCTCAAAAAAAGGTAGTATGTAAATCTTTGATTACAATAAAACATAGAAATACAATAAATGTAAGAAAGGCAATCTTGATAATTACCAGAGTTCCTTCTAATCGATCGTCTAGTCTTGATAGATTTAATGATGTTCTCGATCTCATCGGCACTCTCGCCAGAGTCAAGAGAAGCACTACCACTTGGTGAATTGCAATCAGTTTCGGCTGGCTTTGCTCCAAACTGAAATGCATGCCAAGCAGACGCCTAAGATATATAATGTCTTCTGAACAATTTGAAACTACTGTTTGGCTCAGTAAATTAGGGACCGACCGGAAATCACCTCAGACATTCGCCTCGGAAGTATTCCCTTCGGCAAATAGTACCCACGCAATAGATAGTTTAAAAAAATTGAGACTACAATTTAAAAATTCATAATTTCATCGATGTTAATTGGTACCTAATCATATCATTTCTAGATTTATGCATGCAGTATTAGTGAATAGCATCTATGTTGAATTTATGTTGTTATTATTATTAATTTATTACAGGTATAACATTATTTAGTTAAATATTAGTGTAGCCCACATAACATACAATATAACTGCATATTTAATCATTACTATAACTGACTCCTTATGCACTTGCTATGAACTCTTGAGACAGTAAAGCATAGGAATTATTGGGTGTGGCTTGACAATGACAATTTCTTTTTATTGACCTCAACAATACAGACAAGTAGAATCAAAACAAAACATTCAAATAAGATCAACCGGGAGGATAATACACAAACAGGACCTAGGTCCTGTAGGCAGGGTCACCCTTTTTACACCAGGTAGTTAGACAGAGAGGAATAAGGTCAATGATGTTATCTAGTACATAAGGTACAACTTAACAGACAAGAAGAAACAAATAGCATATAGGCATAGGGTAAAATTGAAGACTAGAAGTCTGTGTTTGTAAACAATAAGGCTGCCCCCGAATTGGCTGAAAATAGAGCGCACCTAACGACACAACCAAACTCATCCACGCACAGTAAACAAGTAAGTAATCAAGACGACAGACATTCAAATAATAATTAAAATGAACAATCATCAGAGTGCAACATTATTTAACTTAAAGAAAAAATCAGCATACCGCAACATTACATTATAGGCGCCAAAACACACTTCCGATGGCGCGAAAAACAGCTGACAGTCATTTCCAAGTGTGTTAACTAGTGGGAGTTCAGCTTGTGCTCTAATTAACTTTGCTATGGTTTGTTCCGTGTTTCACCCACATTCACGAACATTCAAACGCAGCTTATCAGACATTTAAACGTTTAAACATTCGCTTCGCTTCTTTTAATAAAATATATTCTCTTCGTTATAAAACCTTTCGTAGTGATTACTTACTTATTTATATGTGTGTGGATGCGTTTGGTTGTGTCATTAGGTGCGCTCTATTTTCAGCCAAATTGGGGGCGGCCATATTGTTTACATACACAGGCTTCTAGTCTTCAATTTTACCAGGCATAGTTATATGCAATTGTATACAAAAAATTTAAGTACTATAAGTAAGCCTTCGGCCGCAGAAGCTCCACGCATTCTTCGCGTTTACCCATTTCGGCCGCAGAAGCAATTTCTTCGCGCGTTGCGTGGCCGAAGATTAGGCCGCAGGAAGCACCACACATTCAAAATATCCTGCTTGGGCGATAATAGACAAATTTCAAATACACTTTTGAAAACAGTATCACTGACCTTTCTCTTGGGCATCGTTAACTTCTACGATTAATATCTATATGAAACGTATCACTGTTATTATACCTTTATAATTTTATGATAAAAATGGTTTTTCGATATATCTTTGTTTTCGTAGCCGCGCCAGCAGGATTCGACAGCAATCCAATATTTCCGGTAAAACAGTAAGCAAAACTGATTGGGCTCAATAATAAAACTATTCAACAGAAAGACTAACTTCACTGCCCAGTGCTGCCGCAAGTCATTTTGCATAAATCATTACCTAGAAGCAAGCTACCGAGAATTCACCTTCCTGTGCAGGAACAAAACGACGCCATTCGCTCCGTAATTTCTTCACGGATAAAACTCTTCTGCGGCAAGGCTGTTCAACGTCATATTTCTTAGTCTTCTCTGGTGATAACGATTACAACTCCAGGACCTGTTGATTTTGTTCAGTCTTTTCCATGGCAACATTTCAATGATCTGTTATCAAATTTCAAAGATTCCAATGCTGATAGACTTGCTCAATATTATGTCCACCTTCGGTGACAAGGGAATATATCTGGGACTAATACTGAAGAGTATATTTTAATAATGCAACTGAAAATCAAAAGCTCGTTTTAATAAACATGTCAAGTAAATTTGCGCGTGTGTACTTTTGTAGGAAGCCTAGGCCTAATTAACACATGCGCAGTTGCACACTAAACACAAAATTACGATACAGGACAAAATATCCCACCATACTGTGCTGTACACACTTTTTCGTTCTCTCTGCCACATTGTTACAACCGTGAGCACCGCAGAGTGCAGATTAGCCTACAAGGCTACAAATATTACACACACAATGAATGTATCAGAAAACCTAACAGAAAGCTAGCAAGCCAAAACTTGGAAGAAAATGATTGGATCCAGAGTTTAACGACAGCTTTTGACAACCAAGGTCCGTAAGGCCGCTGCCGACGACAGAAATTAGCCTGGCATATAACAGCACTTACAACAAAAATGGTAGAAGACAAACCTCGAACTTTATGTCACTAATAATTTTGATAAACTTTGAAATTCATTACGCATTTGAACAAAATAAGAAATAATGTATGTCTATAGAATGATAGGGTCTTTGTTGCGCTTAGAAACTTTCTCAGAGTTACATCAAGTAATACCTATTCCGGATTCCTTGGATCATTTACATCACATTACAGCTAAGTTGGTAGTTACATAATATTTGGCCACTTGCCTACTTACTCTTATATTTCATTTGAATCAGCAATCATTATTACTACTAAGAAAATATTTGGAAATGTCAGATAATCGTCCCGCAACTGATGTTTTCTTAGCCTTTCAAGAATACATAAATGAAGATCAGGATATAAGAGAGGTTTATTTTTTAAAACTTCATTAGGTTTTGTTGTTGACAATAATATTTATTATCACTCGTTCATTCCCGCATGCTTAAGCATTTGGGCGGTCCAAATATAGAAAGGGTAAAAAATTATTTGGGTCGCATTTGTTCGTGTTTCGGGAATATTAGGACTATCTACCTCGCCTGGTACATTGCCTCGGGAGCTAGTTATCTTAATTCTCTCGAACACCCACCGGCACCAAGGAAGATGATGATATTCGTCTATTTAGAAATAAGACAATCTGACAATAATGCAGAAATGCTTACATGTGTGACTGATCAATAATAATATCTGGAATTAATAACAAACTAGTTAATGTTTTTGTATAATGATCTGGGGATAAATTGAGTGTCGTCTTTGGGTGAGAGAATATGGTTGTGGCATTAAGTCTTAATGGGTGATTGGGGTGTGGGCGAAGTGGAGGTAGGAGTTAGTGAAGAACATGCTTAGGGTTGTGTCAGAGGAGAACAGGATCTGCTATGTTTGCCATAGCTGATGCCAAGAGACTGTTGGGAAGGATTGATCTAAGTAGCCTAGGTGTTTGGCTCTTTAAGAGGTTTTTCCAGGCGCTCTTTATATGAAGCTAGGGTTAGACCCCACCAAGATGGGAAGGCATATAACAATTTCGCAATGGCTTTGGTTATGCTATGAATGGTAGAGAAAGAAAATCCATGGGTTTTGAGTTTTCTGATAGCATAAAAAGAGGAGGTGCAAGTTGCAGGGATGTGGTCTCGAGACCGCGGTCTTGGTCTCGAGACGGTCTTGAGACAGGAAAACTGTGGTCTTGGTCTCAAATGTATAAGTCTTGGTCTCGGACCCTTGGTCTTGGTCTTAAAGGAACGGTCTTGGGATTGGTCTCCATCTTAGGTTAGCATTCTTGGTCATTTGCTGTATCAGAGCAATCTCTTTGATATTTGTCGGCTATTTTCGATTATTAGAAACATTGGAACGTGTAAGCCTATGAGCGTTATCGGTTTATGACGTGCTGACCATCTATATATACATGTTACTATGTGCAAAAAATGCATTTGCAACAGAATCAGCCATTTCAAAATTTGCATTCACAAATTTCAAGGTTTTGGAACAATCTAATAATTAGGGCCTATGTGGTCGACCACATGTCATGTAGTCACTGTTAACCTGCAATTCCGAGTACAAGTAGGCCTAAACCATTCAAACGGAACGTTAATCTACTTGGTCAGATGTCTTATTTATAACCTATCGTATACTGTAAGTAATTTATAAGTGTGATAGTGTGATATTCTCAGGCCAAAGCCAAGGGCTAAACCCGCAAAGTTCAGACTGGCCGGTAAAAATTAGTATTCTTCAGCAATAAAATTAATGTTTTATGGGTGTCATTCCATTCTAGCATATAAATAAATTGAATTGTTTATAAAAAATGCATCTTGGTCTGGGACCCTTGGTCTTGGACCACCCGGTCTTGGTCTCGGACCACTTGGTCTTGGTCTCAGACCACCCAGTCTTGGTCTTGGACATCTTGGTCTCAAGGTTTTGGTCTTGGGCCCAACACTGGCAAGTTGCTGTGTGTGAGCTGTGAGTTTGAAGTTATCTTGGAGGAAGACACCCAGTACTTTTTATGTTTTAACTTGGGTTATACGTGGAGGGAATGTTTGGTGAGATGGTATTGCAGACGGATAAATCGCCTGCAGAATAAAAGAAAATTTTACTTCTGCGACCTAACACATGCAAAATTTAGCGAGTGAAGAAATATGCTTTATGAGGGTCGGTTGGAGTCAGGTTAGGCATTATGAGGGTTGGTTGGGTCTGGTTAGGTGTTGGGTAGGTTGGTTAGGTTTAGGGTCTGGTGTCATTTTTGACATATGTGAGGAACCTTTGGCCACAGAAGTAAATTTCTGTGCATTGAGAGGCCAAATTTTCGGCAGCAGAAACTCCACACATTGCAGACTGAAATCAACCCGTAGCAAAACCTAGCCCCCAAAAACACTGAAAAGGCTAAAAGTCGGTACTTGGTGAAGCATGAGTTTGTGAGAATTGCAGAATGCAGCGGGTGAAATGCAGAGAAATGGTTCAGGAAAGTGCACCAAAAAACTTTTAGACTAGGTGGCAGAGTATCTTGTTGCTGAGTTATTGATTTTTGGTTTTTAGGAGATTCGATTGGTTGTGCGTGATATGGAACAAAAAGCTCGTGAGATCCTTGCCATTCTACAGAATGTCCATCAGACTGATGGTCTTAAGAATG
Organism: Bimastos eiseni; assembly: GCA_959347315.1. Taxonomy (NCBI): domain Eukaryota; kingdom Metazoa; phylum Annelida; class Clitellata; order Crassiclitellata; family Lumbricidae; genus Bimastos; species Bimastos eiseni. The sequence goes on from OY365807.1 coordinate 25,252,655, forward strand.
GTGTGGAATCACATATTTATAATCTCATTTTTATATATCACATTTTCTAATATTTTCAATAATATTGTCAGGGAATCAGGTGCTTCTGTCTCCATTTAGTTCATTTAAGTGATAATAATTTATAAATTTTATCAGCTGACGACTTTAAAATTGTAGCCAGTAAGTGCAGTATGATGATGTATGTCTCAGAAGTTATTAGAACATCGTGGAAATAATTGCTGATAAGGTAGGTTTTAACTTTATCTTTCTGCTGCAGTTTCAAGTTTGTGTGAATCTGGTCGAGCTAAATTCCTTGAAATTCATGGCTACTTTGTCGTCCTGGAGTCAAAGCTACCCAAAGATCAATACTACAGGTTAGTGGCTTCACTTTCGAATTTTGCCTGTCCATATTAGCTGCCGACTCTGTTCTGGTGTAAGAATTTCAACTATGTCAGAATTTCAACTAAGCAACTATGATAGTCAGTTTTTAGACATTATTGAAGGTGTGCATATGTTCATGCCCTCTGTCTGGCTGTTCTATCTGATAATAAGCAGAACTTTCTTTGTGTTTCATAAGTACTGTGTTTACTTCAATAACAGTTAACTACAAGCACGCTAACTAAAAAAAAAACTAGCTGTTAACCCATGAAGAATCACGGGTCGGAAAAAATAATAGCTCACGATTCAACCCGTTTCCTCCCATTGCACAGAAAGGCTGCTTCAACTTGCACCCCAAAGGCAACAAAATTCAGCGGCCGTCGTACTGTTTACCCGTGAAACACCCTCTGAACAACATTGTTTACACCCGTATATTAGTAACGGCGATTCAACCGATTCAAAATCGAGTTTCATCCAATAAGTGTGCATTTCATGTTAATAACTGCAAATATACTTACATGACATGAGGTATTTAATTTTAATAACTGCAAATATAGTTACAGAGACGTGAATAAAACGTTTTTGAAACTCGAATCGGACATATTCAGACACAATGTTTAATGGGTAACTAACTAACAGGTAAACTATAACCTATGTAGGTCAGCCCATCGAATAGCTTATATAGGGCAGCCCATCAAATAGCCTATGTAGGGCAGCAGCAACATTGCGCGCTGTCCAATCACGTGCTGTCCAATAACGCGCCTTGAATCAGACAGACACACGTAGGTCCCATAATTTAGGTAATTATATAGATAGATTGATATTTATTCTGCATTTGTTCTAATAATGATGAATTTAAATAGCTTTGCATTATGGTAAGTTAGTTTCTAGACATTATTGAAGGTGCACATATGCGCATGCTGTCTGACATGCTGCTGTTCTTAAAGATAATCTATCTATATAATTACCTAAGTCAAGTGCTTTGTCCGTCCCATCTAGGGCGTGTGATTGGACAGAAGTTGATCTAATATTTGCAAAAGTCACTGTAAACAGACATTCAATTCGCATTTCAAAACTTTTTTATTCGCGTCTATGTAAGTATATATGCAGTTATTAAAGTTAAATTCATCGTGTAATGTAAGTATATTTGCAGTTATTCAAACTATATGGAAACTTAATGGGTAATGTGTATTTTTTTTGTATTTTATCATTGACCGCTGTGAACTCGCGGTGTTACAGTAGGTGATGCACAGTTCATCGACTGTTTCGTTTAATTAATGTGTAGGCCTATTTTAGCTCTGCGTCAAAGTGTCTTCACCACTACTATAGCAACGTTAAAATCAAGTATGACCCGTGATTATTCACGGGTTAACAGCTAGAACGAACAGTGCCAGTTGCAGTTGAATCGTGAACTCGAATATTATCCGACCCATGATTCTTCACGGGTGAACAGCTAGTTAGTAATAACTAATAACTTAACTAAGCAATGACTCCACAAGCAAACTGTCTGATTGGCATTCTGTCAATTGTCAGTTTACCCAGTTTGCAGCTCATGAATGCTTGGCTTTTCAAATAGCACACCCATTTGCACCTATGCTACTTTGAATGCTTCTCCTAGGCCTTATAATTATTGATGAGTACGAGAGCAGTTTAGGTAATGCAAAAATATATTCTGTTGGATTGCTGTGTTTGTGCCTCAGGTGAAATTTTTTCTACCACAGGGTTACACTTCTAATCGGCTTTTACAGATACGGCTAACAATTGTGTAACCATTCCCTAGAGCTGTGCCAATATGCATATGCGTTATCAGGCCGCTTATTCAAACAATGCGTTGACTGTTCAAATAATTTGTAGTGGTATCAATAATCTGCACTGACTAAAAAATTTATTTGTTTTTGCTGCTTTCCTGATGGCAGATGATTCAACAATACCACGCACTGGCTTGTCCACCTAGTAATGTGCATCTGTGGTCTGCGTAATTGGCAAAAAGTGATAGCGATACAGCTCTTTCGCCCCTTTGCCTGATAGTTCTTGTAACTCGAGAATTTTGTTTCGCCATTTTTGCATGTCTATTTATGGATTTTTGGGGCTTCATAAAATTATTAGAAATTAACTTGTTCCAGAAATGGGGTTCACTTGGCATGTCTACATTTGGAGAATGGGATCAGAGTTACAACAATGTTTGGGACTAATGAAATGCATGAAATTGTTTTGTGCCAAACTTAGGAGGGTTTAGCTTTTCCACGACTGCATATCTTATTCACGCATAATATACAGTCACGAATATTCAACCTAACATCTAATAAGGGTACTGATGTGTATAGGATTATATTTTAAGTCAGTAAATCTAAAATTATGTTCCTTTAATAAATAATTATAATGCTTATGTTGTGGTCTTGTCATTGTAGGTTCAGTGATCACTGGCGTTTTGTTGTACAGCGCCTCTGTTTTCTTGCTACCTTTATTGTCTACCTTGAATCGGAAAGGATGGTAACAAGAGAGGAATGTGCTGAAATGCTAGGAGGTAGGTTACATAATGTTGTCTCTGATTCAGGTATATATAGCCATCATGATTATTGCCTGTCCTTAAGAGATAAACATTAAGCAGGTCTCAACAATCTGATGTAATATTAGTGATAAATGCAATGCTATTTACAAGATTCTAAATTCTTATATATATATATATATATATATATATATATTTATTTATCTAATTATGTATACCGATGTTTGTACACATGTGCTGTTTTTTTTCTCAGAGTAGTTTAGATGAACTGAATGTATAGTTAGATCACACAAATTCAGAGGTACTTAAAAGATGCTTCATGGTGTTGATAATTACATATACATATATGCATTCATATATACAATACATACATAGTTTTACATACATGCACATACATATATATGCATGCCTTATTGTTTAGAATAGTCTCATAAACACTTTGTATTTGTACATATATCAGTTTAGATGCTGTTTAAAATCAGAATCATGGATGTTTGAACTGTTGTAGTATATCCAAATCTGTTGGAGGATGTTTGTTTAATACAGACTTTGCAAACATAAAAAAATTTATAGGGAGCTAATGTTACGATTTTATTATTTGCCTGAGCTGAGACTGTTAGATGAAACATTTGGAATATTGAGTGATTTCTCAAAATTTGAATTAATTGATCATAATATGTTATGTTTTAGTACAAGTTGATCGACTGAAGGGGTTTCACATCGACTTAGATGACTATTTAATGGGCTTGCTGCAGTTAGCTAGTGAACTGGTAAGTAACAATTGTAAAGTTGCTGCAGTTTAACAATGCTGTGTAATAACAAAGATTATTAGCATTGCCCTCCTCCTTTATCCAAACTTGGGACTGGCAGGCAGAGTGCAAAAAGTGGCAGAGTTTACCTGACTTTTGGTGTCCTTCACTTGTCAAATTACAGTCATTCTACTTATATAGGTTATGATTTATGGATAGTTTCACGTAAGCTACCATCAATTGGTTCCATGTGCATTAACATAAGAATGCAATATAAGTCGTTGGATTACCGGCAAAATCTGCTGCTGTCCTCTATGTGAACTATCTCTTGGTTGTAACAGTTGTAGATTTCTATGGCATTGCCTCTCATCTGTACAATGTTTGAAATGTGAGGTCAAGACTATGGGACCAGAAATTGTCCTATCAGTGGATTGCAGCAGTATTATTTGCACTTAACTTCAGCTGAAAGATCCATCAATCGTCAGGATCTCAATGCTGTTTCGATCTATTACAGATGCGTGCATTTACTAAAGAGTAAAGAGCAATGCTTCAACCTATCTGATCTGGATTTGACAGTGTTTGCTATCCAGTTAGTTCAAACACTCTGGCAAATATAGTGTACACTTCTCATGCATGTAGTGGATGTAAATGCTCGCTTTTTTTCTATGGGGACTATATGATCTCGATCCTACACATTTTTCAATGATGATTGGGTGAGCTCCTGCACCACCGCTCGCCAGTTATAATGAATGCAATGTTATTTAGGTCCCCATGCAGGAACTATGCCAGCTGCGATTTTAATCTCTAAATAATCCAGCAGTATGACTGATGTGGCTAACTGGTGCACTTAGTTGCATGATACAACATTCTGAAACTTATCTATGCATAATTACATTTGGGGTCCATAGAGTAATGGATATCGCACTAGCCAGTCTAGCGTGCCGACCAGAGGAAATGAGTTCGATTCCTGCTATCATCTAAGGTTGATTAGTCCTTCTTTTGCTTAGTGGCTTTGGTTAGATTGGATGAATGATGTGATGAGCGCCTTGTATGGCTGCCGATTCCTGTAATATCTTGTCATCATCTGTTCGTACTATACTTGTAATCATCCTGCGGTTTATCAGCATCAAATTAAACAAAGATATTATTATATACATTGTTTATGAACACTGGTGTTAATAAGGTTGATATGCCAGTTGTGTGGCAAGGTAATAAATCCTTCCTTCAAAAAGAATATCCGCCTATTTATATACCAGAATTGACATGGTTGATTTAGCTCATTCTTGTAATATGTTGTACATGACCTGAATTCTTCTGAATGCACAAAGTAGTTCTTTGGATGGCAGGGCTTATCACTGAATGACCAGTTGATTGACATATTAACCTGTGTTTAGCTTGTTGCTAATGCTTCCATTTTAGTCACGTCTGGCTGTGAATGCAGTCACTTCAGGCGAGTACAGTCGACCAATTAGAATTGCCAAGTTCGTTGGTGAACTTGATTCAGGATTTCGACTCCTCAATCTCAAGAATGATGCGCTTCGTAAGCGATTTGATGGATTGAAGTATGACTTAAAGAAAGTTGAAGAAGTTGTGTACGACATTTCCATTCGCGGCCTAAGACCAGTTGACTCAACACCCAACACTTTGAAGGCTGAAACCAAGACCTGTTAGATGAGGAACTAAGGTTGAAACCAAGAACTGTTAACAGATAGAATTCTGTGTGCAGCGGTAATTACTGCTTAACATTTAAAACTTATTCTCTTTTTTGACAGACTACAAATGCTTGAACTTGGTAAACTGTTTTATGCAAGTTTTATTAAATTTGCAAGCATCTATGTTTTGCTCTAAGCAGTTAATTGATACATGTGCCAACTTAATGTGCTAGGCTATGAAGCAGTATTAAGCTACTGGCACATAAATTATCATGTACTTGGCAATGTTGCATTTGCAATGGCTGCAGAAATGTACACTGAGTTCATGTAAATAGTTTACTTTGACAATAATTGTATAAGACAGCGAGCAATTTGTCTAGCCAATAAAGTGTTTTTGCATCAATGTTATTAAATTTCTTAAAAGTTTGAATTAACCATGATTAAGATGTTGGTCACAAAATGGTTAGACATGAATAAATAAGACAGATTGTGCAAGGGGTTCTGTTTCAGCAGGAGATCACATCTTTCATTCTTCAAAGAACAATGCACGAGTTTGAGCTTTGTGGAATAATTTGTATATGTTTTCCTGATGGTAGCTTGATTTCAGTGTTAACAAATAACTCAATTTGTAGTTCCACAACCACGAGTACATGATATTACCACTGGTAATTGTTGTATTGTTAATGAATACACACTATAAAGCTTAGCCTCATAACATTTTGACCATGACACTATATTATAACTAAACTGGGCACAACCGGTAACATCATTGTAATGAAAATTTAATGGACTTACATCAATTAGATACCAACAGGAACGAGAAAACAACAGTCACTGGCAAACATTGAGCACTGTTAAGACAACTTTGAGTCTCCTACCATTTTTAAATTGGTAATTGTTTTGGTTTATTATGGGATGACATTATTTGGGGGCTCATCTCATGCAACAGACACAAAATAATTGATAATCTGTACATTCATAAGATACACAGAATTCAGCAGACACTGTTGTAGCCATCAATGGAGGTCTATTATCTTAGAAAAGGCTCGCTAAAGTGTAGACAACGACTCCTTGACAAATTATTGTTAAATTTATACATGAACTTGCCCAACTTAAATTTATTAATATTCTTAAATTTCATATTACGTTCCTGGTTTATGGGTGCTGTATGAGCATAGTAAGGGACTAGTGTGGAGTCATGTCATTATTCTAATGTCACTCTTTTAAATCATCTCTAAACATTTTAACCTGGTAGAGTAATTTGAAGCCTAATCAAAAATGCCGCAAACGAGGTATGGGCTAATTAAGGTACAGTATAGGCCCTAGTAAAAATAAGAGTTCTGTAACTTCATCTTTAATCTTTACAAATAATAGCCCTTCCGCCTCTTGTAGAATAAACTCGCCAAGAGAACGGTAAAATATCAGATCATACATACGAGCTGATCAGTAATTACGTACGTACCTCACCTCTTAATAGCCTATCTCTCCACAGGTCAACACCAAAGATCCATTGCTCTTTCACAAATCTTTCAAATACTGATTCTGTTCGATTCCTTGCTAGCTCTCACTTACATCACTTTTGCCGCTTAAATTCTGAATACCATCCACCATAGTCTTCTGACCTTTGGATATCGACCTCAGAACTATCGATTTCGTCTTGACCAAGTGATTGTGTTCCAAAAGTGGTAGCGTTGGCTTACTTGCCTAGTTCAGGTAGTGTTCAGGTAGTGTGGGTGCTAACGAAATATTGAGATTACAATTGCGATAGTGGCGCCTCTGTTGAAAGTCAATGGCATAACCACTGATGTAATCTCTTGACTATAATATAATCTGTTATCCATAACGCAATGGCGGCAGCATCAATAAATAAGAGTTTATTCGTTCGTTTTATAAAAGCCAACCATGTATGATAAATGTTCTAAATTTAGTGTATAACTATACTGCAACCATATTTAGTTGTAATACTAGCTGTATTTTATGGTTTTTGTGCGAAATTCGTGTCCGTCATAGGTGACCTCTGCTTTTCCGGTAACGTGCAGTGACTTATATAGCGCCGTACTTACTGCAATGGGGATCGATAGTCAGATTAATATTACGATAACGACAATTTATATTAGGCCTTAACGCGGCCATACCGCTACAGGGGAGGGATCTCTGTGATCTCTTAATTTAATCATAGAACCTATCAATTTCCACCAGCCACATTATATTATATAAGTTAAGTGAAAGTTACTCTACTCTCTAGTCATGTGACTGGCGTTGTTGCAACTTGCTAACTATCATGTTATGAACTGATAGCTGTGACTATTATAGCTATGTTATTAATTAAGTTTAGTTAAGTTTTCAGTTGATATTATGCAAAGAATTGTTATTTTGTACAAAGTTATAATAGTTAAAAAATTATAATTGGTGCTATTGTTCATTGTCACCTTGAACATCCCCAGGTGACCCTAAACAGCAGGATCTTCTGATCCCTAATTATGTTTTCTAGGTGATACGATAGCAATAGTTGTAAGATTTGTATAATTGTCATTCTTATTCTGTTTATTGGATTTTCAAAAAAACTTTGATTGATTGATTGATATTAAGTCTGTTTCATTGCATTTTTATGCTGTTATTCACCCAAACAGGCTAAAGTGGTCATGTCTCATCGAAATGGATTTTTCTCTTCTAAAAAGACAGGAGATGAGGAAGTCACCGAATCGCAAGTCTCTGTAAAAAGAACTACACCTCAAGAAAGCAACTTTACTACAAAGTATAACCTTGGAATGCTCAAGAGTCGAGTGTAAGCTGGTCTCTATTTTAGACACCTGAACTCACAGTTTGCCTAACCCTAACTGCTATCATCCAGTTTAAACTGTATCTGCAAGTTTGGTTTGTGCATTAGATCTAGAGGTGGTATCATCCAATGTTTTGCATTTGTGTCATTTTCAATTAATGGAACTCATTTTTGAGTTGGGTTCATGCAATGGCACTATATAAAAAAACTGTCCTTTTTATTTCAAATTTATTTATATCAGTTGTTAGCACATTGATTGGTGCTCTAACAAATTTTAGTCATATCATTTCTCACTTGGCTTTAAGACAGCGATTCCCAACCTTTGTGCAATAGTGTGCTACAACACACTAGTATGCCACAAGAACTTTGCAAGTGTGCCACGGAAAAATTTATTTTATTAAATTTGTGTTATTAATTAATAATGATTAAAAGTTAATTTATGCAAATAAATGAATAAATATTAGCTAATTATTATTAATAGAATAGACTAGGTCACTAGAGTATTATTAGACAATTATAATATTAAAATTGGAATATTATTAGATAATAGAGACAAATAGATAACAGAATGGTAAGTAGTGTTATGTGTGCCGCTAAAAGTTTCATTCTTTCTTAGTGTGCCGCAAGCCAAAAAAGGTTGCGAATCACTGCTTTAAGAGATGTATAATTATAAGGTAGATCTCTATGCTCTGTGCTGGTGCTGTGCTTATCTTAGAAATGATTTCCTAAAGTTTGCATCACATTACCTTTGAAATCCTTCTTACAAAATTGAACATTGAGAAGTTGGCTGGAAAAAGCAATGGACATGAATAATGATGTGAGAGGGTACCGTTTAGGTGTTAGAGCATACTGAACTTGAGAATTGAATTGTTTTATGTGTTGCAGGAGCCTTGACACAAAATTTGGTTATAAGCCACCGGCAAATGTCAGGGCTGCCATACAGAAACTAGTGATACCTCATGTTGGAGAAAAGCATTGGGACACTGCATCACTGAAAGATCCTACTATCAAGTATAAAGTAGGTTGCAGTTTTCATTTAGATACTTTTAGATTTATTTTTATGATAATTCTTTATATTTGTTATCAACTTATATGAAATTTTATTCTGTTCATTGTAGTCTTTCATTTTCCACACATCCTAAGTTATTGTGATTCAGAGGTTTTCGGATAACAGGCAACAATAAGTAATGGTTGAATACCTGTACTATACTGTAGCTATGTTTCTGTCAGAGTTGTATGGTCTCGAGACAGTTTTTTAGTGTCTTGATCTCGGAAACCTGCTGTCTCGGTCTCGAGGTAGTGTCTCGAATGTTTAGAAACTGTCTTAAAGTGAAAGTCTTGTTCTGTCTCGAGCAAGCGGTCTCAATAAGTTTCGCGGTAACTGTCTTAACATTTTGCGCTAGAAACTGAAACCAGAATTTACGATAAACGGTAATTCTGGTTAACGCGCGAGTCACATAATACTGAAATCAATTCAATTGTCTTAAAGTGGAAAAATGTCTCAGAGAGAACCTGAAATTGTGAAGTTTGCGTTTACGCAATTTGAAGTTAGGCCTATTTACAAACATTAGCTATTGGCTATTAGTTTGTCATTGACGTAAAACATTTATTACCGAAACAATCGGAACAACTTCGAGTTTCTCAGGGTGAGTAAGGATATGCGCAAATTTATAATTTCGTTTGGTATTTGGTATCAAATTTGCTTGTTTAAAATTGTCTAGAAGATTTCAGACGTGTTATCTTTACTATTCAGAAGATAGGTGAAAGAAGAAATATCGAAAAAGATAAAACTCGGCGATATAAAAACTGTCATTGGGAGTTGATACAATATACATTATAATTAAGTTTCAAATTGAAATTACAAATGAACCTTATTCCCAAAAACTGATACATTAGTATTTTACAGCCTTTTATATAGGATCACTTGTCATTTACTGTCTTGAACCTAGTGTCTTGGTCTCGGCACCTCACTGTCTCGGTACCTCACTGTCTCGGTCTGGTCTTGAAGTTTAAGGTCTAGCATACAACACTGGTTTCTGTAACTGGTCCGACCTTTGTGCTGTTTTGAGTTTCTTTTCACAAACCATTCGGCTTTCCCTGGCTACTTATTACGAATCTTGTTTACACTGAAATGTTGGCTGTCATGTAGTAGATGATTTTCTTACTCACGTATCTTGTTGCTGGATATCAGATTCTGTGAGCAGATTCTATAGAAGACGTGCTTTTAGCTGTTGACAAGTCTCAAGTTACTCTTTTGGCTCTTCTTGACTTCTTTTCAGCATTGGCCATGGTGGATCATGGAATTATGCTTCAGTGCCTTGAAACCTTCTTTGTCTTAAGAGTCCCCTCTGCTTTGGCTTTAGTCCTACCTCTGTGATCACACACATGTGATCATTTCTGATGACTCCAGGACTGAGTAGGTCTCTGTTGTATTGGGTGTTCCTCAGGGTTTGTTCCCAGGCCCATTCTTAAACATTTTATTTATAGCTGATACTCCCTCTCTTATCCCAAACCATTCAGTGACTGGCCATCTGTTTGCTGATACTAACCAAGCTTCTGTCCATGAGCTCCTTCTGTGCAATTCCTTCTTGCTTGTCAAATTGGATCTTTGAAGTCCTCTAATTATCTTTCCATAAATTCCTCCCAAACCCAACTAACTTCTTTTGGCACTTCCCAATAGCTCCAAAAACTTAGCTATGCATAGATTACATTGATTGCTCTCTCAGAGATTTCCTCTTTTTCCCTTTTTGTCTAGTGTTTGACACATAGACATCGTCCTAGATAGTTATCTTACCTTTACTGAATGCATTTCCAAGCTTACTCATGTTTCCTACTTCCAACTAGCACATCTCAGATCTGTTTCTTCTTTGACCTTTACCTCAATTGTCCACTTTTCATCTGCTTTCAAATAGGATATTGTTATTGTATCCTTGTTGACTTGAGGTTCGTCTATCACCTCTACAGTCTGTACTTGACATTGCTGCTAGAATGATCGCCAATCTTCATCATTCTCCCATATCTCTACATTCATGGCTAAGCAACTTTACTGGCTTCCTCCATCAATTCAAAGTTCTGATTTTAGTTCATGAGTCTCATTTGGGTTTTGCTCCAAAGTATCATTCTTCGCCATCTCTCTGCCATTTTGCTGTGTCCTCTTTGATCTTCTATTTGTTTCAAGATTATAATAGCTCTTTCCAGATTCTTTGCATTTATTGGTCCATTTCTATGGAATAGAATTCCCAATCCGGTCTGCTTCACCATCTTCTGTTGTCTTTCTGTCACCTCAAATTCTGCCTTTCCTCTAAGGTTCGCTTAAAATGCATATGCTTCTGAAAGGCTCATGCTGAGAGAAACACTTTATAGATGGTAACACACTATACCATGAACTATGCCAATGTAATGTATTTAGAAGAGTTAATAAAAAAAGAGTACTTGGAGCTGTCATACAGGTAGTTCTGTAATTTATGTGGTTTTAGGTCATGTCAAGATTAATTAAAGAATTCCAGCACGATTGTCCAAGTAGCATCTTGTCCGAAATTAAAACAGTCAGTGATGCAATCGAGTACTTTGAGACTGAGGTCCATGAGACTTCTACTTTTGAGGACATGTCGAAGCTGGACTTGCCAAAGAATCTTCACATGCAGCTCGAATATTTGAGGTTTGACCCAGAAACTGATACGATGTTCAATGGACGGACTGCTTTTCCAGGCTCTGACACCTATGTAACGAGCATCAAATACAAACGGAAGTATCAAAACATTAAAACCACAAAAGAAAAACCAGGATTCATTAACTACTACTATGGTTACTAGAAAATGTCAGAAATGGTGTGAACAAATTCTTATTTTGTTCTAATTGTATGCAATATTTGGAAGCAATTTAGTGTGTTTGCTGTCATTGCTAGCTTGACCATTCTTTTGAAAATATCATTGGAGAACTGTGAAATTCAGGATAAATAGCATGTTGTAATGTATTTTTGCACATGGAATAAGTTTGTACTTAGAGACTATAACACCTTGTTAGAACCTAAAGTACTGCCTGCTTCAGCCTAAATTATAAAGTCATTAAGGTGAAAGAGTTAATCATAATGCAGAGGTCATCCGAAGAAGCACAACAGGAAGTGCCTTATTTGGGTTTTCTTACTGAAATGGGTGTGCACTGTGCATAGAGGCTGTCCGCATATTATGTACGCAGCGAGGGGGGTTTCGAATTTTACATACAGGTGCGTATGGTGGGGGAAGGCGTCCTGAAAATATGTACGTACTCGAATATAACTGTCTAATTATGACATCCGCAATACGGAATATTAAAATCAGAACTGTTAACCTAATCACAGACTGCTTAATCAACTTTATGTAACATTAATCCTTTTCAAAATGCAAGTGTTGTTAGTGTTTTATTTCTTTGTAACAGTTGACAAATTTAAGCTGTTAAATATGATGCTTAACAAAAGAAATTGTCTATCAATGTCTTATAGATGTATTAAGCTATTTAGCCTTTGCAATGGGAGGGTTAGTGCTCAGATGTATGTATGCATGGGGGGAGGGAGTCCACGAAATGTATGCAGTGCAGCAGGGGTTCCAAAAATTTCAATTTTTTTTGCATACATGGACCCATCCATATCTTGTGCCAAAGCTGTATATTAGAAATAATCATTAAAATGGAATGTTAGTGATTTTAACTTTTGCTCAATACAGTAGCATTGATGTTTGTTGCAGATACGGCTACATTTATTGTGTAACAAATGGATTGCAATCATTGCATAGGTCTTTTTCTGTTGGACTTGTACGGAGTCAAGCCTTCAAGTTTTAAACAGTATATGTTTGCAATTTATAATAGAGATACCGCATATGTCCACGACTTCAATTGCATGCAACAAATGCCAGCAATCTTGAGCTGATAGATAATTTGATCTAAAGAATCTGTTCACATAATGCACAAGGTACTTTGGTCGAAGTTCTATAGCATCAAAAATCTGTTAACAGGTTGTAGCTTTGCATTATGACGGTGGTGTCTGCTTATCACCACTTTTAACATCTTACCGACGGAAGTGAATTGAAAGTGTCTGAGAAACCAATGCAACCAGTCGTTAAGGTGTCAAAAAGGGTGGAAGCAACAGTCCACCCTGGGATTCATTCATATTTTTGCCCTGTGCTTAAATCTTTTTGGCGATGTGATGGTGTTATTTTGGTTTGAAGCATCTTCAAGCAAATACAGTTAATGGAGAATGGGATTGGTCACTACTACTCTTTGGGGCAAAGTTGCACCCACTCCGGGCCACTCGAGTACATGTACCTGACTGAAGGATATCTCACCCAGGCATAAAGGCTACATGCTATACTCGGCAAAAGAAGGACATGAAGGTTAATACATACTGCTGCATTATTAATGAGCGCACAGGTTAATAGGACGCAGTTGTTCGTGACCTATAAATATGTGTGGGTGGGAGCTCATTGCTGGCAACAGACAAGCTTCCTTGCTAGCAACAGTAGCCAATCAGTGAGGCCTATGTCTAAGCAACATTAGTGTCTGCAATAGCCCCTATGGGTGAAACACCACCACTCTGATTGCAAGTCCCAAGACTGAATAAAGGAGAAGGGCAAAGCTAAGGATCTATGGTATCACACAGTGTCATTAATTAATTAAACTGAAACTAACCAACCTATATGGGTGAATCGAAAATCTCATGGCCTTTAGGTGCGGTGATTTATTTACTATTTCCTGCAGTCTACACTGCTAATAGATTATGCAGTAAGCTGTAAAGTACACAGTTAATGGATTGTATAGAACGAGAAGGCAATCATATGAATGTGTTTAGTTTATTTTCTAAACTATGATTTATTATGGCAGGTAGCCAGTTCGTTCTCTCAGACCGTCTGATCCTTTGGCAGTGTACAGTCAGTGTGCTCATGATAGATGAGTGGTTAGGGTTCATGTGTTTAAGAAATGAAACAAATATCGGCCCTAGGGGGATTGAACCCTCGGTCTTTGATAATTGTAATAATAATATCCAAACTCCTAGGGCACTATTCGAAAATCGAAAACAAGGCCTATTCATGAACACAGACCAGAACGCCCTCTAGGCCAGTTACCAATAATCAAGTGCCCCAATTGATTTGATAATGGATAATTCGATCGAGGCACGTACGTGAAACCTATCGGTGTCGATAGTCGATGCTTGGATATGCAATATTCCCCAGCGTCGCAGGTCGAATGCCCGCTCACAATGGACGTGGGACCAAGATTGTGGTTTACTGAAATGTTGAAGAACGAATGCCATCAGTATTATGCATTGCTAACTGCAAGAATCACGTACCACTGCACAATTGCAGGAAGGTTAATCGAACTTATGTCTTTAAAATGCGAATAGGTTTTAAGATGTTTCCTATTTCTATGCAATCTTAACTTTAGACCGGAATTTTGTTGGTTCGTCCCAGCTGGGTGCCTGAGGTTTTGGGGATTTTTAAAACCGAAAATCTTAAGTTTATTAATAGAGTTGTGCAGCCCTGGTAGTAACTAGTACCGGATGTTGCCAAAGGAAACAATGAACGGTACTAAAGCTATAGTTATACGGTCTAATATGCAAGGTCGTTATGAAAATCGACTACTATAGTATAGCGCTACAAAATTTAAATATCTGGTCTACTCTAGAGTCTAGATCTTTGTCAACATGATATTAAATCGGAATTCGATGTCGTTAATGTTTTATCGCTTTATATTTTGGAAACTGGTAGCGTTCTTTTTGTGAAAGAAGAGAATACTACTCCTTTGATTTTATTGCTTTGCTACCGTATATGTTGTGGTGGCTTTAGTTTCGTTTCAATGTCGGCTGTGAAGGAATCAGGGTGGTTTACCACTGAGAAAATAAGTGATTGGCTATATTTGACGAGAGAAATGGACTTTTTTAAAGACAATCGATGCAACATTTGGCTCATCAAGGCTCCGACTAAAGACGTGATCATAGATACGGGTAACTTAAAAATGAAACTCTCGACGAATTTAAGCTCAATTTCTTCGCTTAGCATCCATAGGGTAGAACTTAATTAATCAGGTTGATTACACATTATGAAGTGTAAGCCTACTTATAAATACCGGACGATCGAATGCGTTTGAAATGATAGGTCATTTAGTAGAACTAGGTTCAGATCAACACTGAAGCAATATGTTCAGATAAAGTGCACAGCCGTCACTAGTAAAGCAATCCATGATTTTATTAATGTTATTTGTCAGATTTACTGTGATAAGTTGTGGCATGCGTTTTTCGTATTTATGTTTTTTTCACAAAACTGTGATGTTGATTGTAACAGGCCTTGGCGTTTGTAATCTTCGCGAGCACCTGCTGTCCATCTCACTCCTAACTGCTGACCGCGAGTGTCTTGTCATCTGTACCCACTGTCACTTTGATCATGCTGGAGGAGCTCAGCATTTTGATTCAGTGTACATTCACGAGTATGATGCCAGCGCTTTGCGAAATGGTCGACAGACAGAAACGCTGAATTATGTTAAGCCAAGCCACTTCCATCAACAACCTCATAAAAATTTCTCTGCATCAGGATACCAAGTTCCTCCAACACCATGCTTTGCACTGAGGGCAGGTGAGATAATTGATGTAGGTGAGGGGCATTGTCTAGAGATTATTCATCTCCCTGGACACACAAAAGGCAGTATTGCAGTTTACTATGCAGAAAAGTCGTCTGTTTTTGTCGGTGATATAGTGTATGAATGTGGATGTGGAGATAGGCTTATTGACTGGCTTCCAACCTCTTCGGTTGCTCAGTATGTTGAAAGTGCTCGAGCAATGTTAGCTTGGCTGCTGGAACATAAAAATGTTTCTGTCTTCCCGGGTCATTTCAGAATTCTGGATTTTGAAAGAACATCAGAACTTCTGGGACAGTACATTCTTGGGAAGCGCGGTTTGTGCAGCCGAGGCCATGCTGGTGTGATACAATTTGTCATGTTTTGGTACTTTCTCTTTGGCTGCTTCAGATATTGCTGAAGAATTATATGTTAACAAATTATATTCCGTACATGTGCAAACTATTGTGATGCATTTATGTATCAGCTTTTTTTAATTATCTTTTCCTACTTTTGTTAACAGCCACAAGAAACTTAGCCTCAGGTAAAGTGATGGTGCATTTTTATATGCTTTAAGCCATGATTAAAATTAAAAGTGTGAATATCTTTCTAAAAGTGACTCACTTGTCTGAGATATTACTATGCTAACCACAATCCTTGTGATCTCATAAATGCTTTTCAGTTTACCCTATGTAAAATATTCTCTAGGTATGGTTATCTTAGAAGGAATTGCAAATGATGTTCTGAGTATTATTAGCGAAATTTGCCATGCATAATGGAATGGTTTAGGTTGTCTTCACATCTAAGTACATCCACATAATACTGTTAAAGCGTTTTAAAGTTGGTGCATTTAACTTGTTTATTGTTATCCAACTAGGATCAACACGAACGAACACAAAATAGAGTACAAACATGTGGCTTCATAACAATAGGAGCAATAATTCGCTAAAGGAGAAATAACAAAACACAACTTAACAGTAAGAACGATGGATAACATGGGGGACCTGCTAGAGGGAACTCCAAGAAAGATTGCTAAAATGCTTGTGATTACTAGGCCTATGCATCTATAAGGACATCTGGTCAAAATTTTATCAATATTTCCTCAGATTTACCTTGATGTTGTCTAATCATTCCACAGATTCACAGTGAACTATATTGGACAACTAGGCAGCAACCAGTTGCTATTAAAAAATAATCATAAAGATGTGTTTAGCAGTTTTCAATGTTATAGTGATTCTTTGACGTTGAAACTCAGAAGGAATGCTGTGACATTCCTATATCACTTTTCAGTAATGCAGTACTTGAGTCCGTCAAAGGACGTGAGTCTGACTCGAGACCGTTTTTCGAAGGTCTCGGTATGACACGACTTGGACTCGCACTCGAAGCTCTTGACTTTTGACTCGGCTTCCGAGTCACGATTTTGGGATTTTTTCTCACTGCAGAAATTACGTGTGCTCACTGCTTACTTACTTAAAATGGCTACCGTTCTAACCTAGATTGTATTTAGATCTCAGTGTGTTCGTGGTGCACACACTGCACAATGCTGTGTTGGAAGGTTGGGTATAGGTGGTGTGGGGAGTCATGATAACTGTAGGGCCAGTCCCTGGGACTGGTCATTGCTCTGATCTGTGTTGGGCAGCGGTCGGGACTTCTTCTAATTATAGCTGTGACCGTTGTTCCCTCGCCTCCCTTGCACCCTCATATAATCCCCCATCATTGCCGTGGTAATAGACTAAGTGTGTCTTCCATGTTCGGTTGTGGGTGGGGTATTATTGAAGTGTTATAAACAGAGATAAGGGATAATGGGACCCTGTGTTTCAGTGCCCACATTCCACAACAAAATAGCTTTTGTACTCATTAAATGTAATTTGGATAAATTAAAGTAACTCTTGATAAATTGTACTATTATGTTTTTGACACTCTACGTTAATTCCTTATGCTGTATAACATATATTGAACTGTCAATTTTCAACAAGACCTTTTATTCTGTGTTTTCGTGTACTTGGACATTTGGGACTCGGACTCTAGAAACTCTGGACTCGGCAAAGGTGGACTCGACTCCGACACGGCTTAGGTAGACTCGACTACATCACTGTTACTTTTAGTCAATCCCACAAATTAAAGATATGTTGTAATGGGCCATTCTACTTCCTAATGGATCATGAGTTCAATTCTTTAGATTTTAGTTAGTTTAATGAGAGCTTAATAGATTATTAATGTCAGACATGCATTCAAATAACATCAGAGTGCTAAGCATGAATTGTTAATCTTAGGAAACTAGACTATTTGGTGTTTACTACCTTGGTCAGCATCTTCATATACTATATTAAATCTAAGGCATTATTGTCTTCTCTACCTCCCATTTGGTTTGGTTATTCTTTGTTGAAGATTGATGTTTATAGTCTCCTATCCTTGATACACAGAAATCTTGCAAAGATTTGTTTCTGTTATCGCATTCATTTTTAGTCAGTTTTATTGTTCACTTGCAAATGCCGTGAATGATTAATCTAACTTCTGTTTGAACAGTTCTGGTTGGCAAATGTTCGAAAAGTTGCCTCCTAAAGTCACTAATACCACTTCATATATTCTCAAAACACTTTTTTCCACCTTTCGCAGTTGCTAGACTTTATCTCGACTACAGCCTGCTGTTAAATGTTGTTTCACAAGGGAACTAGACACAGGCTGCAGTTATATAAAGTCATTTTGACTAAAGCTGCAAAATATATTTAGTAGTAACAGTTGAAAGTAAATAATTGCTGTGATAAAATTCTGATTGTTATCCCTGTAAACCAGTAATAATCTTCAATCAGATACGGTTGCATGTAAAAAGATTTTTAAAAAATGGTCAATATCTAAATCACAGAATGTCGGTATGAAGTGCTTTGGACACGGCGCAGCTACTACTGCAATTATATAATATGGTTATGAAAACTGATGGATAATATTGTGATTACAATTTTAAAAATCTGTCTTCTAATGATTACGACAGACAATTCATGTGATGTCCATGATATCAATGCAAATTCCGGGTGTCGCAACACAAATGCGACTCACAAAATACTGTAGTAAGAATTTGCGGTGTACTGTTGTCACTGTGCAGTCAGTGCATTACAGTCCACAGTGTTGTCCCTAACTTCTATAAGTATTATGGGCAACAGGATGATGTAATTGACTTTTCGGTGTAAGTGAATGTGAAGTGTAATATTTTACATTAAATGTGCATACTATGTTTGGTGCTAACTGTTCACTTGTGCATTTCATACTGTCTTGTTTGTATATAGAATTCTTTTCATATAATTCCTTCAGCTAATCAGTCAAAATAATTTCTTAAGTTCTCTGTACATTGTGGTTTGGTATGGTGGTTTTGCTATTCTTCCTGCAGGCTATTCATGTGAACTTGTGGATACGTTATGAACTTTTGTTTTTTTTATGTTTCTTCGACATCCTTTTGCTTCAGTTTTTGTAATTTATGCTAAATGTTTTATTGTTTGTGACCTTGCAGATTTAAAATTTAGCAAGTGTTGTTATTATGATGCATCAAAGTTACAAAGTATGTGCATAACTGAGTATTTATGTGGCACATTTTATGTAGGCCTACTTGTCAAATTACTTTTAATCCAGAATATGTAAACTTTTTAAAGTTGAGTAAATAGTAAATAGAACTCTACTAAATCCTAATAACTATGCTCTGGAAAGATTCTGAATAAACATGTTTCTTTTCCCGTGCAATGCATAGGCTATTTTCAATTTTTGTTGTTGATTGAGTGACATGCAGGAATATGACCTGGAATGGACAAAGAAATTAATGCCCTTGTTAGTTCTTGTCCAGTATGCCAAAAGACTGCAAATGTGCCTAAAATTACAGGTATCCACTACAAGAGACCACAAAGTGGAAGTTCCATTTCAATCGGTGGTAAATGGTTATAGACCAATTTTGCCTCTTTCTAGTTGTGGTAAGAAGTAGGCCTATGTGTTGATTTTAGTTGACCAAATGACTCATTGGCCTGACTTCATAGCCTTTGGAACCATGAGAGCAGACAAATTATGTTTAAGCACTGACAGAATGTTGTCACGAGCTTAGATACAGAGAAATATAATATCAGATAATGGTGTGCACTTAAAAATCAGCTTGTTCAGGGAATCGAGAAGATGTTAGACATTACTGTCGCATTAGTCTTATATTCTCAACTGTTGAACATACGAGACGGCAGGGAGCATAGAATGCAGGTTAAGAGTTGTTAAGAGACATGATTAAAAGGTGACAAACGAAGAGCCAAGAACATGGAAAGCTGCATTAAACCTAGCTTTCAGTTGCAGTCAAGTTCCGTCAACAGTATAAACTGGGTTTGCGCCATTCGAAGTTCTGTAGGCCTACTCACATGATTTCATAGATCTGTTACAAATACCGAGAGATGCGTGGGCAGAACTTGAAACCCCAATGCCCAGGAGAAGTGTCATCGAATGTTTGACTATGACAAAAAATCACATGCAAGGATGTTCAGAAAACACCGAACAGACCCGTTTATTACCAAGTATTATTATGATGAGCATTATTCAGAGGGGCAGAGCAGTGGAGGCGATATACCAGGGCAAATGCCCTGGTATGCCCCGGCCACTACCTTTCCGAACTCCGCCACTTGTAGTACTCGGCCAGTCCCAAGCCTAGATAAAGGAGTAGGGCGACGCTAATTATCTTTGTTATCACATAGTCTCGTTAAGCTGCAACTACTACTGCCTTGCCACCAGCCGACAGACTACAATACTCTTATTGCAGGCAGCACACTGCACAAAAGACGCTAGCTTAAATTGCACGCACTGTTCTTGGCCAATCTATAGATAATTCTATCCTGAAACAATTTGCTATCTTTACGTCGCACTCATAGGCCTAACTAAAAACCACAAAATGGCAATTTATTGGTTTTTTGTTTTTTTTCATATTTTTTAAAATTTACTAATATTACTATTTTGTTACCAATTGTGTGTTATTCAGTTTCAAGCTAAATTAATTATATAAACAAGTTGGAGCTCTTTTTCATGCTGTGTTTGATGCTTTTTTATAACAAAACTGTTATGACAAGATCCAAAGGAAAACTGAAAACCAAAAAACTAAATAAAACCATAAAAACAAAAACACAACTTTTGATTTTTTTAAATCTTGGTTTTTTGCACCTCTGCTCTAGACACGACTTAGGCCTACTTGAGCATTGACATCAAGAATACTTGACTCTGGGGCTCTTTTTTCATGGTGAGCTTATGGGACATGATGTTTGACCGCTTTGGCGAGCGTAGTGGTCACCAACATTTTATGGTCGCTATTTACTATTATTATTGTTATAGCCATCAATCGCCCTGCACCGGTTACACATACGACTGCCCTGGCTATGCCCTGATTACCATAAGAGTTTGGTGCCGCCGCTGGGGCAGAGGAGCCTGTGCCCCATAAACTGAGCTTGTAGCCCTCCCACTTACGACCGTTAGTACCAATACCTGAATTTCTCAAACTCTGAGCTTCTTGGCAATGTTGTATGCAAGACTTGAAACTTCAAGACCAAGACGAGACCGAGACAGTGAGGTACCAAGACCGAGACACTAGGCTCAAGACTGTACGACACAGTAAAAGACAAGTGATCCTATATAAAATGATGTAAAATACTAATGCATCAGTTTTCTGGAATAAGATTCATTTATAATTTCAATTTGAAACTTGCATATAGAACCAATTCCCGAGAATAGTTTTTATATTGCCGCAAGATTTTAAGACAGTTAACGCGAAACTTATCGAGATTTTTTGTTCGAAACAGAACAAGACTTTCACTTCAAGACAGTTTATAAAAATTCGATACACTACTTCGAGACCTAGACCGAGATCGAGACAGCAGGCTTCCGAGACCGAGACACTAAAAAACTGTATCGAGACCATACAACTCTGCTTCTCGGATGGGTAGACTACAGTCTGGATGCGAATGAATGGAATGACAGAAATAGATAGTTGGCTAGTCGCTGTATACATAACGACACTGCATACTTAGGCCTATTCATTAATTAATTCATTTCTGAAAATTTTATACCGCCCTTCTTCCGACATCTTTTTTTGCTCAGAAGTCCATACACACGCCTCGACGGCGCCATTGCAGTTGTACTGCAGAGCAATGGTGCGCGAAGGACTTGCTCAAGGTCCCTACACAGTGATCGACGCCCCGGACGAGGCTCGAACCCGCGCGCTCAGCACACACTGAACGTTACGGGCTGACCGCTCTAACCGATCGGCCACTGTGCCACAACAATTATAACAAACATGCATCATTAGCGTCGACCTCCTCCTTGATTCAGGCTTGGGACTGGCAATAATGAAATATGGACAATGGCGGTGTTAGCAAAATGGATGTTGCAGGGCTAAACCTTTTGGTGACAGCTATGGAGCCAGTCACGTTTGCGAATGTTTTGTCTAGGCTATTAATAGTTATCGCCTGCTGGGATTTCGTTTATAAGGATCGAGCGGTAACCATGACTTTGGTCAGAACGTTGAACAGGATTTTAGCCAACAAAAACGATTACGTCAACCTCAGAGTACATCCTGTTGGATGTAGGCCTACTCTAAGGTTGACGTAATCGATTAATTTTGCCATCTGAGTTTAGCGTCAGTTTTTAAAGAGTGATGTCATCGCTTTGTCATTTGAATTTAGAATATTTTATAGTAATACCGGCCGTCATCGCATTATCATTTGCATTTACTGCCATTTAGCATATTAATTATAATAGGCCTAGTTGAGCTATTTGGCTCGACGTGAAGACAATCGGTAGGCCAAACATCAGTGCCAACCACATAATTTTGTGGTTGACATCATTTCCGTTATTTTACTACTTTAGGATAGGTCGACCTCTCTCCTTTATTTTAGTACTTTAAGTCTGGCTGACTGCGCGGTGCGAACTAGAGCGGACGTCCTAACTAAATCGTCCGTTAACAGGGTCGTACCGAGGGGGGGCCAGCGGGGTCGTGGCCCAGGGCGCAAATGTGGAAAGGGCGCAAATTTCAGGTTGGAATTACTTCTTATTCCATAAAATTCATTATTTTCAAAATGTGGGGGCGCAAGATCGAAGCTAGGCACAGGGCGTAATTAGCCCTATAGCTCGGTACGGCTCTGTCCGTTAGAGTAGCTGCTCCGGTTAAGCGCAACAATCTGGGGATGGACAAATATTATTCAAGGATGAATAATAGATTGAATCAAGTCAATGGCATACATATCGACATTCCAGAATAGAACATAATGGCTAAACTGCGATAATAAAAGATTTTTAATGGTATAATACTTAAAATAATAAACGTCCCCTAATTTCGCAATGAAATCTTTCCCCCTTACTTGTTACCGTTGTTAAATGGAGCATTTGCTCTAAGGTTTCTATGGTGTAGACGCCTCTGGTTGTTGCCTTGCGTATCCTTCAATAACCGCGCGTAGCTCAATACCGCGCCGATCATAACCGCGCACATGGGAGAGAAGAGAACATACATAATTTCCGCTTCCATTTCAACAGCATTCATTTCATCAATCCCGCCTCTAATCAGAGTTGTCAGACTGAATTTTTTCTAAGATCCAGCTTCTAGTTAAACAGAAATCTGTTATCATTCCAGCTTCCACTTAGGCGGTATTCTTTTCATCAATCCAGCTTCTAATTGAACAGATTTCCTTTCATTAATCTTTTAATCATTCCTGCTTCCATTTTAAAAACCCATTATTTTCATCGTTCCCGCTTCCATTTAAAACACATTCTTTTCGCCAATCCACCTTCTAGTTCAACTAAATACTTTTCCTTAACGCGGCTTTTAATTGAACAGAATTATGTTGCTTAATCCGGCTTCGAGTTGATCAGAATTCGTTTAATTAATCCAGCTTCAAGTTAAATAAAATCCTTGTATCTCGCTTGCCCTATGATAAAGGTGTGATAAATTGGTGAACAATTAGTAAGGCCTTTAAAAGCGACGATATGCGCGGTTACGATCGGCGCGGTAATGAGCCACACGCGGTTGCCGCGCGGTATTGAGCGCGGTAACTGAAGTAAACCTCGCCTTGTTGGTCCCTCCACCGGGAACGTACTACCATAAATATTCGACTGCCATCAAGTACTGATGCGCCTTTATTTCAAAACTGCTGAAGTCATATTTATATCGCCGTGACGGGGCTGGGAGCGCCTCCTAGTACGGTGCCTGGAGAGCTATGTAAACTCTCGCAGCGAATGAATGAAAAGACTAATGAGATATGTCAGGGTGTATAATAAGTGGTTTATGCTTTAATAGCTGGAGTTGCCAGAAATCCAGCAAAAGAAGGATAGCCTAGGTATGTACTTCTATTTAGCCTTTCCGAAAAGACAATAAATTACAGTTTTAGACTTGCGCAATATCAGTCAATTCAATCATTTGCAGATCTAATCACAATCCAACCACTTCCTTAAACCCTCTCCTCTTCTGCCTGACACTTTTCCTTCCCTCACTTCATCACTAAAATATGCAAATCGTGTCTCAGCCGTAGTTGTTCCGTTTTTTTAAAAAGAAACTCCCGACATAATTACGACGAATGCCTGATCCATCCTACGAACTAATCAACGCCTCACATTTTGCTATTTTCCTCAGGTCTTTCACTTAGACCCTAAAGACCTAAAAGTTAAAACACGGAAACACTGCTCTTTCACAATGTCTTCTTCTGATTCAATCTCTTCCTGTTGCTCCCATAGTCATTTCAATGCTAAACATATTAGGCCTATGTTCATCCGTCGCAATCGTTTGACTGTCCCATTGAATCTTGACCTTGAACTGATTTGATCATACCTGCCAAAGTTCCCATCGTTTTTCTTTGACTAGGCACCTGTAAATGAACTAGTTCTCGCGATTTCGCTTCTTGGGTGCTGTGATAATCCCGAGATTAAGATCACCATTACGAAAGCCGCCTGTTGTCTTTATGTTCACCGAAAGGTTAAAGGGCCGAACAGTCTAGTAGTTCAATCTACTTACTTACTTCTTGTTGCGGTTCTGATTTCCCAGACATTTCTAATCCTAAAAACGTCCCAAAATGATCGCATCACAGTCCTGCTAACCAATTGCTTGTAATAATATTAATAATTATTAGGCCTATTGTCCTGTTTCTCCAAGTTCTCCAACATAGACCTGACGATGTAAAAAGTGATCTGAGTAATCCTACATTGCATCTATGGACTGTCTATGGTCAAAGCGATGTGCTTTTTTCTTTGTGACTTCTTTTCAAAATCAGTTGAAAAGCCATCTTGGTTAAGACCACTTTTTATGACTGAGGCTCCATTTTATGCGTCCTTCCAACTTTCAAGTCCTCCTTTCCGGCTTTCTTTGTCCTCCTTTTGCTGCCCTTGTACATAGCTGGCCTATAAGCTTCTACCATGTCTAATATGTTTGTGATAGAGAATACGATAACTTTTGGGAAGAGTGGTCGCATATAGGCCTAGTCTAGTTCTGTAAGCAACTTGATTATATGCCTAGTAAGTTTTCTGTTTCTCCAACATGACGGTGTAAAAAGTTCAAACAATAAATCAATATCAATGACAGTTCCGTGTTTTTCACATCTACATGCACGTCTAAACTTAAAAAATGGTTTAACGTGGTAGGCCTACTTCTCGGCAAGTTCGTCGTCTCTACATGTGCTGTGGAAGTGGGACGTTATGTTATGTTGTTATGTTGGAGAAACAGTAGCCTACAGTAACAATTATGTAACAACAAGCAATTCACAAGCAGAACTCTGCGATCACTTTTTCTCGCAATTTATCATTGTTCTCTATCTATGACAAACATATTATGATATATAGACATACTTGAAGGCAGTAGCGTCGCTACCATTGAGGCGCATAGGCCCTATACGTGCGTGCCTCCTCTGAATTTTTTTAATTATTTTTTATTTAAATATTGCTTCCCATTGAAATAACCTGAGCCGTCTGCATAAACTTGCATTAGCCTATACTAACTGTAGGCCGGTGACATCCCGCTTTGAATAGTACCACTTTGCCTAGTAGGCCACTTCGCATTTATAGTTGGCTACAAATTATTATTATGTGCATAGGGTCACGTCCGATTACTATTTTCAAAAAAATTTCATCAAGTATTGTAACTATATAAAAAGAAAAACTCCAATGACTTTTCTATTGATTAAAAAAAAATGTTGTAGTTCTGTCTGTAGGCAATCAGCGTATGAGGAGTAGGCCTATACGAAAAATCACATAATCACACTATGGTGCCTATAAGTATCTCAATACTTAATTTGTTGATCACTTCTAATCATGATTTCATATGAAGCAAATACAAGCTATGAATAGGGAGTTCTCTGTTCTGGGAATATAGTTTATAGTTAGTCGGCTATGAATAGGGAGTTCTCTGTTCTGGGAATATAGTTTATAGTTAGTCGGCCTCTAATTAGCGACAATTATTTTTAAGCACTGGTTTGCAATCATTGTTTTTCCTGTCCAGCAGTAACTTGTTATGGACCATTCAATTTGTGCATTAATTTTGGTCTATATATAAAATGCCTATTACATATAAATATATATATATATATACATATATATTACACTACAGTTGCACTAATGCGATAGCCATCAGTTGAGAAGCTTGATATGTTCTATATATATTATATTTATATAGAGTCTATCGCATACATGTACGTTTTACGAACATTTAATGCACACGCACATAATTAGTATACGCATATATACACGCAGCGTTACAAGAGCAGAAACACCTGTAGACAAAAAATGGCAACGCTTTATGGGTAGACCTATGCATCGTGTTCGTGGAGAAGGTCCAGCGATAATTCGGTGGGCGTCTATTCTGATTGCGAAGAATGACGTCAAGTACTCAAATGCAATTAGTAGGCCTACACTTCAGAGATGCAGACGGACAGATACACATGCAACAACAACACGCACACACACTCATGTGTGTATGTATATGTATATATATATATACCGAGAGAAAGAGAGAGAGAGAGAGAAAGAGGCCGACAGACATGGAGGGCCGTGGTAGTACGCTGTGGAGAAGGTCAACGATAAGCGCAGGCTTACATGAAAACTAACTTAAAACTGCGACTGTTACGTACCCCTCTGGCTCAATTGTTTCAGGAATAGCATATGAAGAGCAAGTACATTTGTAAGTGCGGACATTCTAGTGTTCGTGCAGTTTGCGCATCTCTGCTTGGAAGGCTGAAAATAACCAATCAGCGTTGAAATCATCTTGGAAATGAACAATTGTCTGTAAGAGCCTTTGTATCGACACTAGGAAAGACTATCGCAGACAATTAATCGCAGTCGCTTCTGAAATATACAAACGTGTCTGAAACGTAATCATGCGACTTGAGTTGACCACCGATTCGCGTAGTCGGCCAATTGTTGCCAGCAGAGGCGTCAGCGATGCTCGTGATAGCGATGCCAACTTGGTAGCAGTCGATGGTGCCACTGATGGTAGCTCTGCTGGAAACCTCTCTGCAGGTGCAATTGACGCTAAAGCGATATCTAGTGACGCGACCATTGCAACTGGCACTCAGACAGCAGTAAGCGGCACCGATACCGACACCAGTTCGCTTGTAACAAGTGCAAGCAGACCAGCTGCAGACACCAGCACGGTACAGTTGACGACAAATAACCCGTCGACAGGTGGTACAAATTTGGTACTTAGTACCAGTAGTACGGAATACGGGCATACTGCAGTTGCTACAAGTACCACTTTCACTAGTACCAAGCAGTCTGACACGTTAACGCACACTACAGGACAACCCTCAGGCACAAATATGGAGAACGTCAGTACCGCAATGTTGACAGCAAGTATCGAAACACCGAGAAGTACCTATGAGAGTGTCAATGCTAATGGTACCAGTGCTACCGGGTTCAGTTCCTCTGAAGCACAGTCCACAACATCGGCGTCAAGTACTACCGTAGATAAAAGTGAATATTCTACCAGTTCATCGATAAAATCTGTAGAAATGAGTACCGAAGAAAGTGCAAATACTTCCACCACATTCGACAGGACTCCGGGGTTCACGCAGAATACAAAGAGCAGCACTCACAGTAATACAGAAAATATGATTACTGCTGAAATGACTGCGTCAATTGCTGAAACACTTGCCAGTACCACTCTGACCGATGGCAGTATTGTAAGTATTGAAGTAAGTACTGCTAGCAATTCTTTTGAAAGTACTGCGCCTGGCTTCAGTCAATCTGTTACAGTAGATAATACGACTAATAAAAGCAGCACAGAATTAGCGCCTGGCATTGAGAGCAGTTCCACAGGAAGTATGACCAGCACTAACGACATCAATGCAAGTGAACGAGTGAAAACAACATCCGTTACAGAAGAACTTCCCAGTGGCACTGCTGGAAGTAACAGTACTAATGAGTCAGAAGTAAGTGCGACAAACAGCATTAGTAGGAGTACCACAGTATCTAACATTGGTACTGATGAAATGATCACAGGAACCACACATAGCGCCGAAATATATGTCAGCACTATTCCTATTGAAAGTAATAGCACAGATGTTGTGCAGAGTACCGAAAGCAGCACTACTGAGAGCACCTCAACTAGCAACGCTAATAGAACAGAGGCAGAAGTAAGTACCATAGGCCCATCTAAAGCCGAGGAAACAGTCAGTACCATAAATGTGGACTTCAGTGCCTCGTCATCCATACCTACTGCAATAAGTACTGCTGAAGGTACTACAAAGTATGGCGCTGTCACAACGGAACCTGTATTTGCAACCACAATTGGCTTAAGCGTAGAGCTACCAGAAAGTACTTCACCAGGAAATACCCAATTGATGAGTGTCACCCCTAGCGTACCCAGTACTTCAACTGAACACAGAGTGACGTCTGAGAGTACTGCTGGTACCACCATAGGTGGCGACCTTGAGAAAACGACGACCTTACCAGCGTATTACGTAACGACCACTGGCTCCCAGTTGGCTAACGCAACAGACTCTGCGACTAGCACAGGTAAGTAATTCGAGATGAAGGCGATTTTCAATTAATTTGGATTGAACTGGCAGCAAATTAATTATGCCCATAAGGCGCATCCAGGTATAATTCTGATTATTATGTATTTAATATTAGGACTACATATACAAGATCAAAACTCGACCTTAATTATTATGATAATCAGCAACTTTTGTAGTGCTGGTGTAAATGTACAAAGTGTCAAACGATGGCGCACCAAAATCAAGAAAGTAATTAGATCCACGTATTCAGATGATCAGGGCCGTACCGAAGGGGGGCTAGCGGGGCCTAAGCCCAGGGCGCAAACGTGGAAAGGGCGCAAATTTCAGGATGGAATAACTTATTATTCCATAAAATGCACTATTTTCAAAATGTGGTTGCGTCAAATTGATACTACGCACAGGGCGCAATTAGCTAGGCACACGGCGCAATTATGGCTCGGTACGTCCCTGCAGATGATTCCCGTAAGAAACAGATAGACAATCTACGATGGATAAGAAATGTGAACAAGATAAGAGCAGTTTGAGGACGCAAATAAGAGAAAAAATCATCTCAGTCCAAGGAACGGAGAGAACAATGGTTAATTTCGTAAAGACAGCGTGGAGCCTGATCCAAAGACGTTCTGAAAGTAAGGAAAAGAACTTTCAACGGATGTGGGCTACATGTATGAGCGGAAGTCAGTGTAAGTGCTCAGTCGTGAAGGTCGATCGATGTGAAAAGCGAGAAAGACGGGCATTCAGACGATCCACTGCATTTAGCGCCGATTTAAGAGGTGACAGATGAGGTTTCGGAAGACCATTAATAAGTAGTGAGTTACAGTTATCTACGATTGAGCACACAAAATCATGTACCAATGTACCATAGAAGCGAAAATAGAGGAGGGGAAAGCTCGAAGACGTCTCAGATGATAGAAGCGAGACCAAGAGCTATTAGATATGTGTCGTGTCATGTCACATCGTCATCGTCGCTTCGCGACGGTTGACTACATGAATGGGAAAGTGATGTCCAATGCTTTCTATCTCTTCCGATGTTCATTAAGCTTGTGCCTTTTAAACCAGTCAACGCCATGACATTGTCAAACCAGCAGATTCTGTGTCTTCCACGACTTCGGCTTCCTTCCACTGTACCCAACATCACACTGTTCTCAATACTGTCTTTAGACTGTCTCACGATGTGTCCGAGGCACCGCAGTTTTGGGATTTTATGTGGCTCAACAGTTTGTTGTCAATTTTCGCCATTTTATACACTTATTCGGTATGTGTTCATCAAACAAAAGAGTGCTGTCGATGGTAACACCTACATTACGAACACTAGTAAACCTAGATGTAATATTAAGTGTTTAAGGTGAACAATGAAGATTGTTCAGAAAGTAGGTCATAGACTGGAGCCAGACAAGATCGGCTGAGTTTTTGTAGGGCTGAGAGACAGGCGATTCGAGGACATCCAGCAATGGATTCAGAAAGGACAAGAACCTGATGAGATCCATGTTCCCACGTGTGACCCACATGTGGGTTCAGTATGAATTCATATAACCTCCATGGAAATGTTGGTAGACGTAACATTTATTTATGGTGTACTTACTAAAATTTGAATATGGGGTGATAATACTTGATCATGGGGTAATCTTTGAAGTTGGAGCTGGAACTGCTGCTCCTTCAACTGGGCCGGACGTCGTGGTCATCGTCCTGGCGACTCTTATGAGCGTGGCAGTGATCGTGGTGGTGCTGCTGGTCATCTACATCCTCTGGAATCGTCACTCAGACAAGAACCGATCGCAACAACACTCTTCGCATGACAGCAACGGTAGTCGTCAACACAAGAACAGCAAACGACAGGTCATGACCTATTGCTGATGCAGTCTTTCTCACCTGACCCGAATCGATGGCCTGACCTGACCTGAAATAACTTTTTCTAGTTAAGTCATTGCATAGTGATTTTCATGGGTATGCAATCTTCATTGTCCTTTTCAGGTCCTTGAATCCGCCAATGGACGAGTCCCGTTATTGCATCGCTAGACTGCGTTTACTTCCCTACTTATACCGCCTACACAGTAATTCAACTGCTGAGGGGCACTCAAAGGCAATTGTTTGCAAACTTTCCCAGGATCGTTAGATGGCACCCCTCGGCAAATTCAAACCTCAGCCGTCGTTTTCTTATGATACTTTGAAAACCGTGAGGTGAAGATAGTTCACCAAGGATCAACTGATAGGTTACACCTCTATAGGAAAACTTGTCAGAATGAAGCGTAGACCATGTTGCGTCCCGTTGTGTCACGTCTCTTTGGAACAAACTTCCTCTAGTATTAGGCCTAAGACAATTATCAATCCCACGAACTTAAAACAGTGAAAACACGCCATCTCTGGCAGTCTATCCGCAGGTCGTTCACTCAAAACTGAAAACATTGCTTTTTCACAAATCGTATCTTGGTCCATGCATCCTCTTCCTTTTCATTTCATTGAGGCTATTTCAACTTTAAGCACCACCCACTGTCTGTCTGCTTGCCTGTTTACCTGTCTGTCTGCCTGTCTGCTTCTCTCGATCGCAATCCTCTGTACCCCATCGACTTCAGTTATGATTACTATGGCAAGACCCATTGTGAGTCCAAGGATCGTCCCTGTCCAGGAAGAGCGCAGCTGTTGCTGCGTAGGTCAGAGAGCAATTGCACGATTGAGAGAGTAGGAAACTGGAGGCCGAGATAGAAAAAGTCTGAGGAAGAAAGTGAGTTGAGATTGTCCCAGGTAGTCACGCTTGTGCGGCCTATGTGGCAGTCTAGATTGTTAGTCAATACTGTTGCGAATTAAGAAAGTTGCAACCGTGTTGCTATACTGGCAACTTTGGCTGAACTATGACAGAAAGTGGCTCAACAAACATGGCTGCCGAGGGTTTTAAACGATGATAGAACGTATGATGCCTGTGCTTTTAGGCAAATGATTTGGAGATGGAAGGGGTGGGTGGGATTCATTGGAATCCATCCCTGCGCAGAATCACTCCACTTGAACTGACTGTCACCCAGACGGAAATCGGAGAGGGAAGATTTGGAGTCGTCTATGAGGGATATCTGGTCGCCGACAACCCTGGAGGAAATATCATCAAAGTTGCATGCAAATCTCTAAAAGGTATCGAAACCACACACGAATTTCTTTGCCTTTTAATTAATTATCTATGAACTAGAGAACATGTTTTTGCGTTCCCGTCCTACTTGCCAAATTCTCTCTGTAGACTGACTCTGACGACTGAGTCAACGACGTCGCTTTAATTAACTGACCTAGCGACTGCAAAGGTCATAATTGTGGTGCTTACAGGAATTGATCACATAATTTTGCACATTATTTTAAATTTATCAGTGACCGATTAAACAATTTACCTCCGCTCCTATAGGACAAGTGCTGCCCAAATATTCATGTTTCTAAGGTTTCAACTGTCATTAATATCATAATATCATTAATATCATTGTAATTTATTTACCGTTGTCTCGTTCGCTGCTTTGAATCATGTTTATTATTATATTTTAGTTTTTAATTGTTTTCACCTTTAGAAATATCCCGCCCTCTGAGACTAAGCGATTAGACCAGTGATTCAATCCGCCATTCAATCGCACTGACGCTGAACATTCAGCTAATCACCTTTAGAGAAACTGTTCAGCATGCCTATGTGCAAAGAATAGGCCTATTTAATATATACTTCATGAGCATACACACGTAGGCCTACTAGTAGAGTAGCAGCCTACACAAACATAACTATGAACTTCGCTAAGAGGCTCGCTTTAGCTGGCGCTTTATAAATTTTCAATTGCCATTAGGCCGATCATTGCCATAAGTAAAGGCGAGCGCATTCCCAAAACTGACGACGTGCAATGATGTTCGTCTTAATTTGAATTCAATATTCGTTTAATTCCGAATCAAGCTGACCAACCGCAACTTAATTTCCAGTATTTATGGAGTTAATATTGTAGATGGCGCTTGTGACGAAGACAAAGAAGGTTTTGCGAGACAGATTGAACTCTATCGCTCAGCCGACGAACACCGGAACCTACCGAAGCTCTACGGAGTTTTAGCCAATTCAAACAGTACATATTTTTATTATATATGCGTCCATTTATATACATAGTATTACACTATGTAGGTTATCACAATGAGTGTGCATATGTCATATAATATGCAGTTACGTTCATTTGTGTAGCGCCTGTTTTACATCACGGCAACGCTTTTTCGATAGCTCAACTGGTGCTATTCAATTTTGACAGAGCGATAGTAGGTTTAACAGCGTAGTAGGAGAAGGTTTGTACTTACAACCTGGCACAAATGCGCTGAGTCGATCCACGAATTCACACAACGCACTCAAGCACACAACGATAGGTCTACACGTGCACATGTCCATGTGTAGGCCCTATAAATCAATCAAAATTATATAGCGCCTCTTCGTGAAATTGATTCTGAGGCACTCCCAGCCCGACCGCGGCCAATAGTTTTAAGAGAAAAGTAGAAGAAGACGAGGCGTTCCTAGGTAAAAGTCAGAGGTCCAGAGGAATCCCATTCCAAGTGGTAGGGCCCACAACAGAGAAGGCGCGGTGCTGCATCATGGCAATGCATGAGAATGGGACGTTGAAAAGGGCACAGCAGAGCATAGATATGGCGTCCTCTGAGCGCTGGTTGCAGTTGGGCGACAGAGCGTCTGAAGGTAAGCAGACGCGGCCCAACAAGACAGCGTCATACCAAGAAGGCGATTCGAATTGCAATGCGCGGCGGAGGGACGGGCAGCCGGGGCCACGCCCACACGTAGGCCTACATCACTCATACATGGGAAGGAACATGGCCTGTCCTGGAAACAACTCCTACTAGTCGTGCCGCCAACAGGTAGATCCGCTCCAGTTACTCCATCCTGCCCCCATAATACCCGCATATATATATGGTGGAGCATGCAGTAGTCAAGACGACTATGGTTACAAAATGATGGATAAGAGTGTAAACCCATGTATTAGATATGCATAATATTATATTAGGATATACAGAAGATTGTGTGCTGTATGACGTTTAGGTGGCGTCATTTATGGAGTTTTTGAGTTCTGTCACGCGGGGTCTCTGTGGTCGTTGCTCCGTCTGATAAACGATGGTTCAACCAGGTTCAAGTACCTCGGCTCTTTAACTGGTCTTCTGGGACTGGCATTGGGAGTGGCCAACGGAATGCGTCATTTGGCCAGCAGAGGGGTAAGTGCAACACAGATCGCATATGGCGAGTAATCATCTGGCGATGCAAAGGTGCGGTGTATAATCGTAACATTATGTAGGAGAGTCTGTGTGACGCATTTTGGAATCTTTGCGAGAAGCGACGACATCTGGAAAAATGCATTGTGAGGTCTGTCTCTCAAAGGCTTAAGCTAGACCTAACCCGAAATGTGATGGCTATGCACGCAAGGACAATTGTACATGGAATAGGTATCCCCTATAGGGCCTATCCGCTTCACTTTCTTAGCCTTTGCGTTTGAGGCCTGGCCAGTCGTCATCATCGATGGCAGATCCACCCTTTGATGGAATACAATCAATGTATTCATTTCCAGATTTAATTCACTAGGATGCGATAGTGAACTGGACATATTTCTCTGCTGTATAGTCTATGCACAGCTGAATCCAACCTGACGTTAAGAATGCGTTATTTTTGTTCGTGTGAAATGAAGCAGTAGGCCTATAGACCTAAGTTAACAGAACTACACAGATTGATCTAGAAATCTACAAAGACCATTGATTTACAGATGACAAATAAGCATTAGTCCTGTCTATTCTGAGCAGCCATTTTTGTCGTCATTAAGATAAATTTCCGTAGACCTAGGCTTATTAACTTATTTCTCAAATGAGCAAAACCACTTTAGAAACTAT
Source organism: Bimastos eiseni (assembly GCA_959347315.1). Lineage (NCBI taxonomy): Eukaryota > Metazoa > Annelida > Clitellata > Crassiclitellata > Lumbricidae > Bimastos > Bimastos eiseni. Next base: position 25,287,133 of record OY365807.1, read on the forward strand.
ATTTCTACTACCAATTGCTGTAATTTTCCACCGGCCAGTTGTCTACCCCCAGTTTGAAACTTTTAGTCTAGTGTACACCTTCACCTCCAATTTCAGCTCCAGTATATTATAGGCCTAAACGTAAATTTGCATGTAAGAATTTTATCTGGCGACCGTGTAATGGCTTCGACCTTCCTCCTTCGTCAAAGTGTCACGAATAACTCACGATCGTTGTATCGAATGAATGGTTGTGAATGACGTTGCCTTTTTTCTTTTTCTTGTATCTGTAGATTGTACACCGAGAGCTGTGTGCCATTCATGTTCTTCTAACCGATGATCTTGTTCCGAAGTTAGTGGCACTCAATGCACCCGAAACCGCTCGTGTAAGTCTGTTGTCAGCATTAGACCTATTAGCTTCGATTAAATTGAACCGGCATGCACGTCTATATGTATAACAAACGAGCCAAAGGGCCAATAAATGATCGACAATCGGTTGCCTCGAGCAACAGTATGAATTTTCAAGAACCTGTCATATGGCCTTGGACTCTTGGAGGAGCTTTAATTGCAGCAATCAGCAATCACGTTCGTGTAGGCTTACATTATTCTTCGATTCAGCAACAATAGGACACGCACAAAACCAAGTTTCGAGAACATTGCATTTGTAAATCAATTGTAATCACACGATCGAAATACTCCTTCTTGAAATGACTAAAATGAGCATATGTTTAAATAAGCTAGCACTACAGTTATAGGCCTAGCATATAAATATATATATATATATACATATATTCATTTGATGAAAGCTTCCGAGCTCAGATTCTCTGCATCAGTACTGACAGTTCCGGATTGCATTTGCCATCTCGGCATCTCTTGCCAACTCTTTAATCTGTCTGAGATCTTTCCAGCAGATCTCCGAAGTCTCGTCTTAAACTCTTCCTCTAAACCACGTGAACTGGATCCGCTTTTAACATCATCGTCCAGAAATTCATCGGCGACTTCCTACCGATCCTCGTCCTCTTCTGCAATCGGTCCTTTGGCGAGGACATAGGCCTACTACCAGCGTCACAAATACATTTGCAGGTTTCCTCGGCCATCAAGTAAGATGGCCTGGACACATCTGATCCTCTAAATCAGCGTTTCCCAATCTTTCTTGGCCTCGGAACCCTTTTGGTCTTCAAAATGTTTGGTGGAACCCCGTTCAAAGCCATCATATTCTGTTGTAGGTACAACCCTTGAGAATGCAACGACATCAATGCAAGTGAACGAGTTATTAAAGATATGCATCTGTTGCTATTAGCTTTCTTACTTACTTACGTACCATCAGTATGTGCTTGGGCGTATTCCAACCATCGACTTTTCTTACAACCATTGGTTTTCTTACGTACCTACTTACTTACCATGTGTATTTGTTTGTTGTATTCTACCCATCGGATTTTCTTACATACCAACCACTGATCTTCTTGCTCACTTACTTACTTACCCCATGCATTTGTTTGGTGTATTCAACCCATCAGCTTTTCTTACATTCCAACTATTGGTTTTCTTACTCATTTACATAACAAAAGTATATTCCAATACATATCAATTTCAATACTTCAAACTTCAATTTCCTACATAGGCCTATACCTATGTTCTTATACCTTCTTCAACTCAATAAATTCTTAAGCTTCGAAATCAAACTCCAATATACAAGAGCTTCAATGCATCAAACTACAGATTTCTACCTTTCATACATTTTAACACCCTATGCAATCCAACAACTCCTTAAAATCCAGCACCAAACTCCAATATACAAGAGCTTCAATGCATCAAATCAACTTCTGTTTTCTACATCTTCACATACTTTTACTGTTTTACATGCTCATCAATACAAGAATCCCTTTAACCTCAACCAAATTCCAGTACACAACAGCTTCAATGCACCAAATTTATGTTTTATATACTTTTTACAGCTATTTTAATCTAACAATTCCTTCAACTCCAACACCGAACTCCAATACACAGCAGCTTCAACGCATCAAGTTTTTGTTTTCTACATTTTTACATCGTATTCATTCTAACAATTGCTTAAACTCCATCGTCAAACACCAATACACACAATTCCTTAAACTCTACAGCTTCAATTTATCAAACCTCAAGTTTTTGACTTCTTCCACCCACATACCAAATATTCAAACTGACCTAAATTTTTAAAATACTCAGAGATGTTATTAAAATTATCATTCTTAACATAATTATTAATTTTTATTATCTTTATTAATTTTTACTACTCTAATTATCTTCATTGCCATATTTTTACTTTTATAATTATTATTTTTATAATTATTATTCATAAACTCAAAACAATGAAAATTTAGGGTTTGCACAGCCCCCTTGCTTAACGGCATGGCCGCCTCCGCCATTCTAGGGTTAGACTACGTGTATTCGGCAGTAAAACATCGTACAAAAATTCAAGTGTCGTTTCCGGTCCAAAGGTCGAATCAGAGCGCTTACTACCACCACTACTATACGATGGGCAAAGGTCGTTGAGATAAGCACAGTACAAAGATTGCACGCGCTGAAAGAACAATGGATGATTGGCAGGCCGTTGACAGATGATGTATACAATGGCTACTGATAAGGCGCCAGATGCCCAGTGCAAAGGTCACCTGCACAGACCCCATCGTCTATTGTTAATGGGGGGCGCGCTGTCGTCATTGTAGGGCTGCTCAAAGCCTGTTGGGCTACAGCCTATGGTTACTTCACCCAATAGGAGTGCTGCACTGGCTTCCACTCCAGTCATCTAGGGCTATACAGGCGATAGCCTAGGGTTAGAATGGCCTGAAACAAAAGAAATATAGGGTTGACCAGCCCACAGAGTCCAAGGGTCATGACCTAGATGCAAAGTACAGGTCACAGAAGACATTGGATGACGTCATAGGCAGTCACGTGACAGGGAAAGGGCAAATGCGCCAGAACACTCACTACCACCACTACTTACGTTGATATGGCATCACGTATAGCGATTGTCTTCAAACAGAAGAGTAAATGTAGAAATGGTATGACGTATAGCAATTGTCTCCAAGAGAAGAGTATACGGGGATATGGTAATGATTGTCTTCAAACAGAAGAGTTTATACGTAGATATATAATCTAATCGAGCGCCTCTGATTAGGTTGTACTGTTAGAGGCGCTCATCCGTAAATAGACTAGAATAGAATATGGTAACTAGTGTCTTCAAACAGAAGAGTATACGTAGATATGCTAGCGATTGTCTTCAAACAGGAGAGTATATAAGCTCCGTAGTTATGGTAACGATTGTTTTCAAACGGTAGTGAAAAGTATACGTAGATATGGCATCACGTATAGCGATTGTCTTGAAACAGAAGAGTAAACGTAGATATGGTATTACGTATAGCAATTGTCTCCAAAAGAAGAGTATACGGGGATATGGTAACGATTGTCTTGAAACAGAAGAGTATATACGTAGATATGGTAGTGATTGTCTTGAAACAGAAGAGTATACGTAGGTATGGTAACGATTGTCTTGAAAAAGAAGAGAATACGTAGATACGGTATAGCGATTGTCTTCAAACAGAAGAGTATACGTAGGTATGGCGTCACGTATAGCGATTGTCTTCAAACAGAAGAGTAAACGTTGATATGGTATGACGTATAGCAATGGTCTCCAAAAGAAGAGTATACGGGGATATGTTAACGAATGTCTTTAAACTGAAGAGTACTCTTATGCGCAGATATGGTATGAAACAGAAAAGAATATATAGATAATGGTAACGATTGTCTCCAAACAGAAGAGTATACGTATATGTGTGCTGTCTCTTCCTGCCCACTCCGGTCTGCTGATCGACTTCATCTTAGTTTCTTTGACAAGGACTGCTATGACCCAGCACTCTGTCCTTAATTGCCATCATGGGCCTTCTATGTGGGCTGACTTACTCCCACACATCCCTTCGTTCTCTCAAGATTTCGTTATTTCGATGGACCTGTCACTCTGGATCGAAGTGCTTAAGAACAGCTTGTACTGTAAGCATGTAATAACTTATCCGATATGCAGATCTTAATTGAAGACAAATCTCAATATGCTATTCTCTTGTTCCTCTTTGCAAGTTTTCCATCCCATTGTTCTTAATCCTTGTGATGCAGTTGATGACCGTCTATAAATGTAAAGTGACCTAGGCTATTTAAATCTTTTACTCATAAAGTACAAAACAAAGAATATGAATAATAACAGTGTAAATGTTGGTTTTTATATGGCGACCAAATGTCAGTGATCCTTTTACTCTTTTTCAATCAACTCATCGAGTGTTATGTTAACTGATTAGGCCGTCTACAAAGCGTGGTCAGCACCAGAAGTATTGGACGACAACATCTATACGCTCATGAGCGACGTGTAAGTGACGCAGGAAACCACTTTCAGTTTAACAGTATTGGTCAAGCAGGTAGACGTAGTTCACGTTTAACAATGCTATGTCATTATGAGGATATAACGCACCCTCACCTTTTATAAAGGCTTGGAATTGGCACCATTCAAATACGACAGAGGCAGTTAAGGTAAAATCACGAAATGGTTATCTGTCAACATAGATTCCGCAAAGCGTTGGCAAGCCAGCATGCAGGCTATCCATGCAAAAAGTTTGATATGTAGCACCTTTATTCCCTTCAACCTAGGGCCACAACTTTTTGGTGCATAACCTATCTGGATCGACCAATAGCACGAGATTGTTTCTGTGTGCGGGAGGGAGAGGGACGACTCAGCAAAAGGTAAAGGTCATCAGAAATTTTGAATACTTGCATCAGCTTAACAGCTAATAAAAGTTGTCATGACTTGTGTGACATAAATTCCTAATTTTTTCCCCATCTTCTGATGGCCGTCTTGCATGGCTGACATACAGTTAAAGTCGGCTATTTTAATAACTCGTAACCAACTAATCATCAAATCACACTACTACTTTTAATCATACTGCCGTGTGTCGATATGAATTAATAAAGAAGAGCATCATTATGTCATTGGACCCTTAAAACGTGCAAACACCCAGGTCTTAGATAATACTCCAATCTGACTAAAAAATCTATTGAATTTACACATCTACAGAATTTATTTTTAATATCATCATCTATAACATGTCAGCTAACTTATAACTTATAGGCTAATTTCTCTTGAACATTGTAGCTGGTCGTTTGGTGTTGTTCTATGGGAAATAATGACCCTTGGTGATAGTGATACCCTTAGATAATACTCCAATCTGACTAAAAAATCTATTGAATTTACACATCTACAGAATTTATTTTTAATATCATCATCTATAACATGTCAGCTAACTTATAACTTATAGGCTAATTTCTCTTGAACATTGTAGCTGGTCGTTTGGTGTTGTTCTATGGGAAATAATGACCCTTGGTGATACGCCTTATTCTACCATTGCATCACAGGATCTGCTGCGTCATCTCAAGCGTGGATACCGTATACCAAAGCCATACACATGTCATCCAGATGTGTTAGTAACAGAGATTGACATGATTAATTCAAACTGCTCTTAATGTATATTAGAATCAGGATAAGTAAAATCTTGTAGATAATTGATTACAATTAGCACTTTGCCTAGAAAATGTCTAATCAATCAGTAATTGCAAATCAATTAGAATTAGAAAAATCTTGTAGCTAATATTGATTAGCTAAACTATAAGAAGCTAAACAATGATATCTAGCAAAGAAATAACCTTTCTTCTAATGTCAAATGGCTAAGCAAATGCTTTGCATGATACAAAAAGATGTCACTCTGACAATGGGTGAAACAATCAGCTTCTTAAACCTACTCCATTGATCTGCTACCACTGAAGGTACATAAAATTATTTTTGCACTCCTTTAATTATAATGGCAATGTATCTTGCAGGTACGACTTGATGCTGAACTGTTGGAGACAGGCTCCAAGTGACAGGCCTTCGTTTGTGGTCATTGTTGAAAAGATCAAGCACATTACACGCGATAATGAACTTCTTACAGAAAATCTTATATGACCTTAACAACGATAGCCAAAGAAGAAGACACAGAAGATGGACACAGAGAACAATGTAAAGACTTCGATTTCACTCTGATTTTCCTTTCACAATATTCAGTCTACAGTTTTGTTTTAGACTTAATTCCAAAGCTGAGCACCAGTAAATAATCAAACAAGTGTTAAGTTCTTGATCACAATTACTTCAGGTAAATGGGCACAAAGACAATTACTCGAGCATCTTCTTTAAGAGAACTTGTGCACCAACAAAAGTCTGTTTCTTCAGCGCTGATTTCTTGTTTGATAAGAGATTAGTAAGGCGTGTCACAACGTCTGGAATTCTTGTTTCGAACATACTGAAACAAAATCATTATTTCAATGTAAATGACATGGAAAGTGAAAGCGCTTCCTTATAACAATCGTGTCTTAGGCTCAATGGGACAGTTACTTGTGGCTGGTGTTTTGGAGAAAAGCACTTCACAGCATATTGCAAGTATTTTATGTTGGCAACATGCTATCATGTTACAATTATGCATATTCACGGTGACAAAATAGAATGATAACAGCTGGTGGCTGATAGGAATAAGTTAAAAAGTAAAGCATCCAAAAGTGAAAGACACTAGATTTATTTGAATCACTCCCAAGTCAAAAACTGTCAAAATCAGAGCAAATTAATCATAGGCTAATTATGCATTCCCTTGAATTGTAGGGCATAACCAAGTAGACAATTTCCACCGAGTACCGAATCTGAGTATTAGGATGAACTATTTGCCGGATCCAGGTAAGAACCGAATAGTAGCGGCAAATCTGGCCAGCGAGTAGTGGTGGCACTGACCTTGAAATTTGGTATGCAATAGCGGAAATACGCATGTTCCGCACACGACGTTCATTTAAAACATATTGAAAGATGTAAAAAAAAATGATCTTTTATCTTTCTTTTGGTTTGCAAATGTGTATTTTGCTTCCATGCAGCGCTGCCACTACCAGCGAGTACCATCCGTAGGCAAAGCGTAGTTAACCTGCCATGTGCACAGCTACGGAGAACTATCTATAGTCAACGCAGAGTCTATAGCAATATCCTTCATATAGGGTATTATCGCACTCGAGGCTAAAACAATATACTTATTATTTAATAACTTTATTTGTCAAAAAACTGTAAAACCTTGTTATAAAATTCGAAATATGAAGGTATCAGTGACGTCTTTACTCTCTACTGTTTACCGGAAAGTGGGTGGATAATTACTGATTTCATTGCCAACTGGGAATATAACCAAAAGAAATTAAAATGTATAAATGAACATCATTTTTCTAAAGAAAATTCAATTGAATGTCAAGTTCTTGTTTAATTATTCAATAACTTAGAAGTAAGTCCGTTAATCCTAAATTTATTTGATAAAAAAATATTATTTTATCAAAAGTTATTTTTAACTATTTGCGGGTGTAATATTTACCTCGGCGAATACTTTCGAAGAGTCAAATATTCGGCCGAGGCGAATGTCCGAGGCGATTTCCAGTTATGCCCTATTGAATTGTGTATTCATTTGAATCGTGTATTCACTTGAATTGTGTATGAAATACCATATTCAAACATCAAGAAACTGCAACATACCTGACGAGAACAAAGCAGCCTCTATTACAAGTTAACCACGACAACAGGTGTTCCTCAGGAACCGTCTCAAGAAGAATGTTGGAGAAAAGAACTGGAACACAAATAAAAAACATAATTTAAAAAATACAATTAAGAAATGTCATCTTCATATCTTCCACATTATATCTTCCTTTAGGTGTCAAAACACAAGAAAGTAGTGCCAAACCGAGTGCCTGTTGGTTAAATTAGTTCAGGAAAACATAAAAATGATGTATACAGTTAACACAGAGCAAGACTCAACAGAGCTGGTGCATTGAAGCAAACACTGTGAGGTATATACATCTTTATGTATATGATGGTCCATATATGCGCTGAGCTGAACAGGTATGCGGCAGCCTTGCCTTTCACATCTGATTAGTTGGCCAGAGATGTGCATGTAGTGAGTTAGTTGAATTGATCTGTGTAGTCAATGTCGATTGTGCTGATAACATGTATTGAGTAGAAATTTAATACTGGTTTCTCATGTTAAAAAACATAAATACTTGAAAACTTTGAACGATATCAATGGTAATTAATAGCTGTGCATTACGAGAAGTTATTTATTTATAAGTAGCAGCAGAGGTAGAAAGTTTGAGTTTCGATAACAGAGAAAACAAGATTTGACAACTAAATAATGCAGTGAAGCTGAACAGAAAATGACTGAGCAGAAAGAAAGCCTCATGCGTAGTTCTTGTATTCAACTGACCTGTTTCACCTGCGGAAGAACGCTCCTTATCATCCGCAATGAGATGCTTGAGAGTCAAGTGACCGGCCACATTGCTCACCAGGTGCGACTCATTCTTAGAAACCAATGGTTCGGCCACAATCTGTGCGATAGCCTTCATCGCAGCTGTTTGATCGGCTGCAGAATAGGAGACAAACGACAATTATATAACAGATCTTCCAACATAAGTGAATTTGTTTACAGCCAAGGAGTATACGAAAAATAACGTATTTAAATAGCCTAATGCGCATTCATGCTATCTTTTCATTGCCTATACTTGTTTTATTCTTGCCAAAAATAATGGCCAGATATCAAAGTTTCCAAATTAGGCTTACTTCCAACAGATTAATTCACTTAGTTAGTCTCAGTATCCTATTACTTATTATATGTAAAAAACTAACATCAGTACAACACTAAGCAAAGTGTTTAATTATCTCTGCTATCCATTGCTCTCAATGCTTTTTTTAAAATAAACTAACAGTAGACAAAAACTAGAAGAAAACCTGAAGTGCTGGCGAAAGTTGAGCCAAACAGGACACTAATGATACAACAACATGCACTGAGAAATTCCAGACAGGACAAGCATGTTGGAAGAAGAATTTACCGAGAGCATGCTTGATGACGGCCGACAAAAGCAGCAGCAGGGAGTTTTCTTTAACAATGCTCTTACAGTTGTCGACAATCCACTGAAGCAAAGGCTGAGAGATGTACTGACGCAACTCACGACGTCTCTGATCTGGTTGCTTTTTACTAAATGCAAAGAAATCAATATGGAAATATCAGAAACAGACCAACAAAAGTAATTGACCTTAAAGTCACCATTAAGTAGCTGGACATCTATTTACAAAGCACTTAGTTAGAACCTCTCAAACTATATATAACAAGATTGAGTTTTATTAAATATAAAAATATTTAGTTGATTTAGAATTCAATAATTAAAAACTATTAAACCTAGTGGTAATAATGTTTGTTTAATTTCAAACTAAAAAACCGTAGTGTGATTACAAGCAGTATGAACGAATGATGACAAGTTATTACAGGAGGCAAAATTAACTGTTGGTAGCCATGCAAGGCACATTACATTATAAATCTCATTTTAACAAAAGATTCCTAGCGAAAGGACTAGTCAACCTTATGGGGATATGGGTCTCAAACTCAGTTCCTACGCTCTCCACTCCAGTGTGTTCACCATTACTCTATGGCCCCCAAACAGTTATAAGTCTGATAAGTGAACAATATTTTATTGGTTAAGAATTTGGGCACTAATAATTATGACTAACCATGCAGTCTTGTGATAATAACTTTTTGCTTCAAACAAGGTGCATTATAAGATGGAATAATATTTAGATATATACTAGACAAAATCTTAATAATTGTACTAAGACTACTCCACATTATATTAAAATAACCATTGTGCTGATGATAGTCGTCTGCATTACCTGTGCACATTTCCATCTCCCTTCTGGAGAACGGAGACAATGTCCGGGTGAAAATGAAGTGGATCACGTGGAGTCAAAAGATAAAGAAGAACCTTTCGTCCATACGGATCACTCACCAAATCACCAACAGACTGGATCAATTCCTTCAAAGATCAAAAAATAAAATAAAATAAAAATGCAGAGAGTAAATCAGCAGACTAACTGTCAATTAGTGAATAAAAGTCAGATTTACTTTTACCACATTATAACAGCCATACAACAACATAATAGATCGTTTTAAAGTCTACATCTAATGTTATAGAGGTCCTTTTATGGCGTTTTCTGACGTATCTAGAGTGAACATGGTGGCCAACTGGTTAAAGCGCTCAGCTTGCAACAGAAAGAGATCTCAATTTCTTCCATAGTCTCGTCAGATAACTAGAGGCAACAGGGACACTATTCTATCCCTCTATCGCTCTGTCTCTCTATCGCTCTGTCTCTCTATCCCTCTGCCTCTCTTTACCTCTGACTATATATCTCCAGAAAGCCTAATTAACATCAAGTACTTCACATTTTGAGGGACTATGACGAAAACCATTTACTTAGAATTGCAAAATCAGCTGTGTAGCTGTGTTGCTTTTAGAATGGACCCACATAGAATCTAATATTTATTTTTTCTTCTATTTCCCCCAACATTTAACAATGTAACCTGATGTGGTTTGACATCAAGATGTTCAATAAACGAAGATACTACCACTACTACTATAATCGTCAGCTTACTACATTAATTTCGCATTAAATTGCAATAGCAATTAGTCAAAGACTAATCTAACAGTTTAATGAACTCAGTAAACATACATCCAAGATGGCCTTCTGTACAATCTTTGTGTCATCCACGACGTCAAACAATGCCAACATCACGAGATGGCCATACTCTTCTTTGCAGATCTTAGCAATGTAGGTCTTGAAGCCCTTTACGATAACTTTGCGGTCCTTTTAAAAATAAACAACATCAATGTGCAAAAACTCACACTATTCGCTGAAACAAATCCAAAAGATGCTTAAACGGATGCATAAGCCATCTTTTAATTAGAAAGATGTAATGATAAACTAGGGAAGATGACTAGATTAACCAACTGGTATTTTGCCCAGTAAGGAATTCTATTACAATCCATTCTTTATTGCATTCCAAATTATTAATATATAAAACACAGAAATGACATTTTAAGATCACCTGGTCGTGTACAACACGGAAACAGAAAGAATTTCATAACGATTCAAATTTTTCATCTGACGTTAGCCTCTTAATCTGGATAGAACTTTAAAATTCATGAGAGTGCAGGATACCAGTCATAGCTATTCTTAACAAGAATCCTTCAATGAGATTTTTAGTGAAGGAAGTGAAGGGAAGGATGATCTCAACAAGGATACCAAGCAAGAATCATGTTCCAAAAGAAGACAAGATAGAGGTAAGAATCAATTTCAAATTGATATTTTTAAGTGCTGGGCAAACCATGACCAAAACCAGTAGTAATAGTTTCAGTTAAATGACATTGTGTGAAAATAAAGATGCCTTGCATTGCCACCCTCTTTCATCTGAATCAGCAAGAACAGACAACCAGGCTTAGGACTGTCACTATCAGACTATAAACTAAATTTCAACTGAATGTTATTAACCTTAGCCGTTCCGTGCCACAGACAAGTCATTGCAACCCTTGCTCCGTCTCTTGTATGGATCATGTGAGCAAGACCTTCACGCACAATTTCTATCATATCCTGAAAAACAAAACACATCATATGCTCAAACACACAACTTCTTTATCTCACAGTTTCCAACAAACAAATCAGATTAGTTTCAAATAATAAGGACAAACATTTAAAAACACTTATTTATCTTCCTGACTATAAGTCATAGGTTTTTGCACGATTGTTGATGGTAGAGTAGCAACTTGCATAAAATGTGGAAACTGATTACTCTGTTTAATATCTAACTGCCCTTCTATCAGTCAATACATCATCTTCGAATTCCTTCAACTATGTGATGTACAGATCAAGTACTTATCGCTGTAAAAAAATCGTAACAAACTGTAGAGGTTATAAACTTTAATAATTTCAAAATCACCAAAAACTACTACTGTAAAACCAAAACAGACATCAAATGCTGAAATTGTTTTCAAGAAGCCCATAAAAGTCAATTTCACCAAGGAGTATTTTAATCAAGTATTTGCCAATGTTGGCCATACATTTATGGCTGCCATTAGCATATGTCACATCTAACCATCTCATTGTTGGTGTGCCATACCTGCCAGTATGACTCTGTATTGTTTAAAAAAAATTAGCCCCATCACTGAATAGAAAGAAGCAATTTGTAATCTGTTAACTAGAGTACTATTGAAAAAACTGCTTGTCGGTCTTAGGACCCAAAAGTAAAATGAAAACATTTTGATGTCCATAGAAATATTAACACCTGATCTCAACAAAACAATTACTAAAAGATAATTTTCCTACTTAATCTGTAAAGCACATAAACAAAGAACAGCCATCTGTTGCCTTCAGAACAGCACATGTACATACAACATTCAAAATAAAAAGTTCATAAATGCTAATATTACTGAAGAATGATAGCCAAATATTGCGATAAATGAAGTCAGTATATAACATAACAATAGTTCTTGGTTTCACATTCTGATGCTTAAAAGAAAACATCAATGTGACAGAAACACTTTTATCCGATGTTCAGAAATGACTTATAACATAATGTGAGCTTTTATTACTAAAAAAAACGAAATACAGTAACACACGATCAGATTTCATATAATATCAATAAAACTCACTGTTCTCATCGCTTCATCTGCATTTGCAAAGTATTCAAGGAAAAGGTGATGAACCAAAGAATATTCGAGCATTGACCTAAGAAAGAAAGAATCATTCATAATAATATGATTAAATTATTTAAATCACAGACAGCTCTTTGACACTTTAATGATGAGAGTGTACTAGAAGTGACTGGGAAATGAGTGCAACTCATTGTAAAAGTATTAATAAGTGTTTCTGCAAATAGTTATGCCATCAAAATCATATGGAAAACAATGTAGCCAGACATCCACTGGTGGTCATATATTGTCAATAATTACCAACTTATCTAAGAAACAATTTGGGTATAAAATATCACAATATAGCAGCTTTTTTGCATACAATTTTTCAGTATGCATATAGTGCATTTGCATAGGAAATTTAAATAATGACTCTTAATCTTACGCATGTCCCAAGCATAAAGTTACAACAATGGACATGCACACTGACTAAAGCACACTAACTAAAACAGATACAGCTGTTGAAAATTAAAGAACCAGCGTTTTTCATGATTAAACAAGTTAGCCGTCAACTAGGGTGATAACAAGTTACCACTTTTCCACTCATTTATACACCTATTAGACTTTGAGTTGAAAGTCAGCAACAAATTGTTTAGTTTGATCATGGCATTATGACTCTGATTACAAATGAAAAGAAATATGGCCTGCATTTATTGGACATTTGAAGTTGAAACAAGAGTTAATGGTAAACGATTTAATGCATTATGGATTAGGGGTAGCAGGACCATCAGTACAGCACATGAATTCATACAAACAATTTAACAAACTACAGGACTTAACAAGCGACACGAAAGTGTCACAGGTGATACTGAATCAGTCAAATGTTGCCACCTCCAATAAATGCTTTACCCGATATTCACTAAAAGGCTTGGCCCATTGGCTGATATGACACACGTGTCAACATCTGAAATTTTTTGTAGTTGCAACAGAAAAATTAGTGGCTCATATCATCACCAAACCAAATCCACATACTAATATTCTCATCATAAGCCAGTAATATCGACAGACAAACAGAGGTCATACAAGGATTTACAACTTTTTTGCTGCTCTAGAGCAATGTAAGAATGCTTCTGCTACAACATAACTTTTTTCTGAAGGTACCTAGCTTGACATCTATGATGGTAAGAACTAACAGTTGAAGTCTTTGCTCTATGCCCATCCACAACATAACAGTATGAAGTTCGAATACTTTCACCTAATATGAATGACCACTGAAGAGTTTTCATCACCCAGATAGTTAAGTTATTGTTGAAATGTTCATACTATCAATGTTCACATTGAAACCAGCAATGACAAAGATAGCAGCCTGACACCATATGACGATAACAACACAACGAAGAAGAAAATCAACACCAAATTCATGATGAAAATTGCAGACTTACTTGCTCACTAGAACACCGAGTGACTTTTTCAAAGAACCCATCAGAAGTTCGCATTTCGAAGGATCTGCCTTTAGAACTTCTTGAAGAGTCTTGGCTTCTCCAGTCTAAAGAGTAGATTGCAGTTTCAGCAAATATTCTTTAACACATGTATCAATAAAACGTACTGTTCTCATCACTATATTTATAAGTTCACTGCTTCATTACCATTTTATAAAGCAATCTTCCACAGTGTCATCCATATATGTAATTTATCAGTAAATTGTCAAGTAATCAAGCAGACTGCAGCCAGTCAGTCATTAGATGGTCAGTCAGTCATTAGATGGTCAGTCAGTCATTAGATGGTCAGTCAGTCCTGCTGTCAATTGTTTATTAGTCAGTTTATTCATTTGCAATTAGCTACATCTCAAAACTTCTAACCGTGATATCGAAACAAAAACTGCCTAGTAATAAATACCTTAAGGAGCTTAAACGCCTTTCCATAGAATTCCTCTACTATTGCATTCCTCTGTGTAGCATTTGCAAAATTATTGTAGATTATTTCAACAATCTCACCAGCTTCCTGGAATCAGAAGAAAACGCTCATACAAACATAGAAAATAATTAACTGCAGCACCTATTGCAACACTTTTCAGTAATGTTCAAAACATATATACATGTAAATATAATACATAAACAGACCCAAACACAACGTGAAAAAAATATATTCAGTTTAACTGCATACATAAATTCATTCATGTTACTGGGATCTCATGGAAAAGTATAAAATGGTGGCATGAATATTCTTGCAGACCTAAATTTCCGGATAGAAATCTCTCATGCCAGAAACATATGAAGCCAATACTAAGGAAAAGCAAAAGACAAGTTTTTTTAATTAATTAAATAATCTTTTACCCCGGGAAGAACTGTACAATGTAGAAAAATATGTTACCTTGTGTCGAAGAAGCTTTTTAAAATGACCCTTTAATGCTCCAAAGATGATCTCCTTTTGCTCCTTTTTGCTAAAAAACAACAGATACCTGATTACCAATTGAAACAGCAGAATATATTTGTTAGAAGTTTTCTAAAGTTTGACCAATCTAAACAGAAACTAAGTCCAGACATTTTTAAAGTTTTACTAGCACAGATAGATGTAATCATCATGTTGATTGGACAGATGAAAACAACATTAATTATTAATAGATATATTTATAGACATATCCTATATGGACATATAGGATTATTATTTTCTTCTCCATGCACCTCGGCCGAATAGTGGACTATTCGGAAGTATTCGCCTCGGCAAAGATTACACCCACAAATAATAAAAATAACTTCTTTTTAAATTAAAAATTTTAAAAAAAAATAATATTTTATCATAAAATAAATTTAGGACTAACGGACTTACTTATAAGTTATTGATTAATTAAACAAGAACTTAACATTCCTTTGAACTTCCTTTAAAATAATGATGTTAATTTCTATATTTTAATTTCTTTTGGTTGCATTTCCCAGATGGCAACCAAATCACTAATTTTCCTGCTTGAATTGGCTCCACCCATTTTCCGGTAAACATGAGAGTAAAGACGTCATTGGTAACTTCATATTTCAAATTTTATAACAAGGTTTTACATTTTTTCACAAATAAAGCTATTAAATAATAAATTTATTATTGTTATAGCCTAGAGTGTGACAATACACAATATGAAGAATATTGCTATAGACTAAACATTGACTATAGATAGTTCTCTGCAGCTGTGCACGTGGCAGGTTAACTGCGCTTTGCCTACGAATGGCACTCGCTGCCAGTCGCTGGCCAGATTTGCCGCTACTATTCGGTTTGTACCCGGATCCGTCAAATAGTGCATCCAAATACTCAGATTCGGTACTAGGTGGAAATTGTCTACTCAGTTATGCCCTTATGTCCACTCCATTTGACTTTAAACAGAAGAATCTAAAACTCTAGTCATATGTTTGGTCTCCTCTCATTCAGAACTCATTATAATTGGTGATTTCTATGCACAAATGAATACTTTATAATTTACACTCTCTATTCAATTGTCTCTCAGCATTTGGCCAACCTTAAGCAATTGTACACTTTCTTTCTAACTCTTAACATGGGCCAAATAAATATATCCATTAATAATTAATATTCAGGCAATCCTTTCTATGGTTGAGGATGGAAGGGCATAGCAGGATGGCAGACAGCCTTTGGCCAATTCCAACATTATTCCTGAGAGGTTTATCAAGTTGCCATAGGGCTCACAAATGCTCACTAAATGTGCTGACATTAATTGTACCGTAAACCATTAAAACACATGGTTCCTAGTCTGTCCATGGCACTTGCCTCAGTCTCTTGAATGAATTTGTTCTGTCCATTAGATGTCGATTCTGAATAACGCTTCATTACTGTTGACTCATATTCTTGTCCAAAATTCTTCACAATTCAAGATACTTAGGTCTTAGTAAAGATCAACAACAATTCGACAGATTTCTTAAATTTTTTTAGCAATACCATAAGTTTCTAAGAATGGAAACATTGTGCTTAATAAGAAATGCTTTCTCACCCATATTTCAGCATCTTTCTGATAAAGAATTTTGCATACTTGGACATAATGATGTCAAGCAAACGATCTAGGTAAAACAGAAGCAAAACATTGAACCCATGCAGTGCACTGGTAAAAACTTGGTTTCATAATCAACTGCCTGGAATGACAGATGTCGCACAAATAAGACAGTAATCACCAAGCTTAAATCTCAGTCAGAAATTTAACTAGAACAACATGGTTTCAACCACTTCATTGTATGTGTTAACGTCTTTCCCTTTGTACAGAGTATACTCGCTGCAGGCTATTAAAGATGAATAACCATACTCTATAAACTGAAATATGTAGACTGTGTCCCAAGTACATTTAGAGAAAATATGGAGCTTCATCACACAAACAAGAAGTCGTAGCTAAAATGAAGCAACAGGGCATACTCCCCAGCAGTGGCGTAGCGAGGGGGGCGAACCGATCCAGGCGGCATTTTGGGGGAAAAAAATTATTGTTGTATAAGTTGCATTCTTCAGGATTCTTGTTGCTCTTGTCTAAACCTGGCACAATGCTTCCTGTCTTTTTCTCGACATAAAACTAACATAATTATACGATATGCCGAAGTACCATCGAAATGATCGAATGGCGCCTAGTGTTTATACACATCGGAGAGTCCTCAGGTAATCTGGCGTCCTAAGCATTCATCTAGGTAAGAGCGCCCCCACTCTCATTGCATTTTAGATGCGTTGTTAAATAAACTTATATGACTGATTTGTTGCATGAACAGTAAGATGTGAGAAATATGGGGTCAGGCACACACTACACAGGGCCAAAAAAAAATATAGACGATTCTGGCATAGGAAATTAAGAGGGAAAGAGCAGCAGATTCAATGAGGTGTCTGGAGATTGAATATCGTTGTTGGTATTAACCTAAAACTAGTTTTTAATAACTAATTTTAGAATCTCTTTTTGTATCATCATAAAATTTTAGTATTGAAAATATATACGTATTATCTCTAAACTTCGGCGCCCCTATAATGTTGCGCCCTAGGCGGCTTCCTGGATACTACTGCTACTAAACACAGGTAATTTAATCTAATAAATGTACAAAAATAAGAACAAAATCACAAAGTAAATTATTTTCATGTTTAACTGAAGTTAGTGTAGACATATTTAGCCAGTAAGTTGAAATCAAGTTTAGATGAAAACAATAAATTAAAAAAAGCGCAGATGATCTTGTCGGCTGGAAGTTTATATTATATTAATCGTTTAGAACGCTAGTTAATTTCGCATTACTTTTGCACTTATCGAATGCAAAAAATAGTAATAATAATAATGATAATGTCTAAATTCTCTTTTGCGCCTTGTATGTCAGATCAAGCTCCTGGCATAGGCGACACAAGAAGCCGCATAGGGTGCCAAATTTTAGGGGCGCCAAAGTCTTATGCCTATCTCCCCTTGTTCATATTTTGGATATGCACACGAATAAAGTGATGGTGAAAATTTATTTAACGACGCATCCATAACAAGGGTGGTATGAAAAAATATATAGGGGCGGCATTTTGTACCTTCACCCCAGGCGGCACTTTGCCTCGCTATGCCACTGCTCCCCAGTGCTCAGGGATACTTAGCTTTGTTATGTACCCTTGCAATGGTATGGCCGCGTTTACAGCACCTTATAAATCGTCATCGTTAAATTATTATTATTATTAGCCAAATTAACCTATAAAAGCTCTGCATGGCACAGGCTAGTTTCATAATTATCTGTTCAATAGCCATACCTTTCAGTTCATCAAAGACTGCATCTCTGTGTTCTTTGGAGCCATACTTGACGAGTGACTGAATGACACGTGATGTGTCATGTGCAAAGATGAGAATGTGCATGCGATCCTTCACCAGATTATACAGCTCCTGGCAAACCTCTTGCCTCTTCTCAATTGTCAGATCAAATCTAGACGATCAAGAATACGGAACAACTATGCAAAAACTTGCAACATAATGATCACTTATAAGTTCAATATATTATTCACAGCCAATGCCATTTTAAAATTAATACCAGAATGTTCACATCTACATCCAAATTTTAAAACAATGCAATCAAGTGTGCAATATTTTACAAATGACCATCTTTAGTCAGCGAACATCATGCAAGAAACTACAGTTGAGGACCAATGCCTCACCAGATAAGATGGAAAAAATTAATCACATTGAAAAAGTTTTGATTTTGAAGTTAATTCACAAACCTGCGTAGTTGTTCCCAGAGAACTTTGGCCTTGATGCCAAGTTCGTAATTCTTGTTCTGCATCTTGCGCACCTTCTTCCTCTCCTTGAAAGTTGCAGCATCCAACTGAGCCTTCTTCGACTCTTTCGTATTCTCCTTTGTCTTCTTTGACTTGACATTTTCTAAAACACATACACTGATGCATCACATATTTTACACACACATTCACATATACATTCATAAAAAACATGTCAACATCATTCATACTTTAATATTGATATCACAACCAAATCCAGTAGGCTTTTATATTTCGGCAATAGTATGCCAACCTTCTCCATCATCGACTCTTTTTCGCTTAAGACCTGTCTTGTCAGTGACGCTGTTTGATTCATCGGCCGACTTTCCCTTTCCTTTACTAAACTGCACCTTCAAACATAACAGATAAAGCATTAAAATTAAGCCAGTGCTACAGAATTTCTCTATTTTTTTTCTAATCACATTCTAATCTACGTTTTAAAAACAATTCTTGTATTAAAATACCAAACTAAAAAGTTGGTTCTACCTTCTGTTCAAATGTAGATGTATACATATATTATTAACATGTTATCCCATTAAATTGCAACTTATCTTAGAAAAACTAGTTAAATGATATCAAGTTTTGATTGTGCACAGCAATATCACAAGTGGATTTACATAACAAAAACACATGTATTCTAGGTTTTAAAATCTACTTAATTTCAATTTAATTTCTACAATGAGTCACAGATTTGTTTGCACACAGTTGTCAAAGCCATAAATCATTACCCAAAAGGCTCTAGATAAAATAACAATGCAAAACTGATATTTATTCAATCCTGCTTCATAAGAATAATCTCAAAATCAGGAGGCTGCTCCAATCTCTTTAAAGTTGGATAATCACATCTTTAGTTATCATTTTTAAATTTCAATTAGGAACAATAACCACAAGATGTCATGATTATGCATATCCACTGACTCTGTTTGGCTTTTTCTTTCCATCTGCATTGTTTCCTTTGATGGATTTCTGCACTGTCTTTTTATTATTCCTGCTGTCCTCCAGCGGAGACATTCTCCCATCCATGGATTCATCCAACTGTGCATCTGACCCATACTCCACTTCCATCAACTGATTGGTATCATCTAATTCAGAATTATGATCCTCACATTCAAGATTCTGTTTCTTTATTGGCTTCGATTTCTTTGTCTTTTCAGTTGTGTTTTTTCCATTTTTACCTTTATTTACAAAGCCCTGTTTCTTTTTTATCCATTTTGCTTTGTCATTAGGGTCACTCTGAACTTGTTTTGGGGATTTTGCTTTGGGTGCCAAGGGTTTGGCCTTTGGTGTCTTCTTCATAGCCTTTGTCATTATCTACAAAACAAGCCAGCACAAATGACAAGCAATCACACATTTGTTCAAGTATAATTAGTATCTGCAGTTTCATTTGATTCAGATATGGACAAAAATTTTTCCACTACCCATTTTTCTTTATACCCAGACCATAATTTAATTGGAAAATTTTGTAACATTCATTCTGGATGATGATACATGGAATTACTACTAAGAACTTCCAGAATAGTGTAGAAAGTTAATATTGCACACATGAGCAATATTAACAAAGTTCACAAGAATTGTCACCAATAACAACAGAATCATACAGTAAGTAAGCATATAAGAAATGTTTACAGAACATATACATTGGTAAGGAAAAACACATGCACATAAAGCAATATGACCATGTGAAATGTAGAGTGGTATGACTTTCATTCAAGCAACTTCTTTATTCATGTCAGTTTCAGCAAGTGAACAAGTTTTGACAATAAAAAGGGTTAGATAACATGGCTTATTGACTAAAAGTCTTAATTTCATTCTGAAAACAATATTTCTACCAAAAATAAGAATGCTGAAGACTTGTATGAACTAACCAACCAATATCCTATATAGCATTTTCTACAATATCCTGAAAAGTTGGATTTGTGCAAATAGTATTGGTTTCCCACAGAAACATTTTTGGTGTCGTGTTTCTGCGCCGAATGTTCGGCCATTATGCTGGTGAAGATTTTCGCAAATAGAATGCTGATATCCATCCAGCCACATCCCACAATGCATTGCATTCAGTAAGTTAGCAAAGAAAACTACCATATTTCATAAAACAAAACAAATACAGAACTCTCCAAAAGTTCAAAATGAATGTCATAAAGGTTCGTCTAAAAAAAGATTCAGAAGTTTCTGAAATTGTGAGAAGATTGTCTGACATGCCATTGCACTTGGAAAGGACTAGATAAACTCTCAAAATATGACTGATTAAGCGTTATCTCACAAACTTGTAACACAATAAACCGTTTTGAAATGATTCAAAGGAATCAGTATACTTATTGCTGTGAATATAGGAAGTATGACAATTTGACACTTGTGGTGGCTATTTTGATCATGTTGTGCTAGCTATAAGGTTTGTGTCAATAAATATATATGCAAAAACAGTTTATATTGGTGTTCTTTACTTACATACTTAGTGCATTGCATTATTGGATGTGGTTGGGTAGGTATTAGCACTCTACTTGAGAGCATTAAGGGTGGCCATATTGTTTACTATAGAAGAACAAAACCAAACATATTCATCCAGATTACTGACAACCCTAAAACGGTTTGATGCAAGTCGTCTTGATTACTGAGTTTGTTGAACTATGGGATGTGTGTTGAAAATTACTTTTGGAGATGAGTTTGCTCTCCTCACCATGATTTGTATATGTGTGTCTTTCAAAACGGTAGCACTAAACATCGAAAAGGCCGAAAAGATACAGAAAAGGACATATACATGATTACACGCATGGTGAGGGTTTACAAATGCAACAGACTGGACCAGAATTCAGCATCTCATCAACAAGATGATACGTTGCGGATATCTTCCCTCCTCGTCACACCGACTGCGGAGAATCTGACTAGAGAAGGGGACTATTAGAAGAACTGTACAAGAACTGTAGGTGTCTGACTCCGGTGCCCAGATTGTAATAAATTTAACTCTGTAAATTAAGTTGCGGTCTGTCAGCTTGATTTAGATCAAACGAACATTGAATTGAATTAAACATTAATTGTTTGATTACGTGTTTGATCCAGTTTCTGCATACACGGCCTTCTTTTCATTGATTCCACTTCAACCATAACGATATTCTCTCATCAATCCAGCTTCCAAATAAGCACATGATTTTTTTCATCGATCCAGCTTCCATTTAGGTATATTTCTTTTCATCAATTCAGTTTCTGCATACATGGCCTTTCTCATTGACTCCACTACCATCGTAACGGCATTCTCTCATCAATTAATTTTTTTTCGGTAGCCTTCTCGGCCCTTTCGGTGTTTAATGCGGGATCAACCAATTCATCGAAACCCAAATCCCCGAAAACGCTGAAAAGGCCATACAGTTCGATTGCCCGAAAACAGCAATGTACCATTGAAAAATGCTGAACTGACTCAAAACAGTGCAATTCATTCATCAATCCATCAAGCTTCTGCATTAATTATTTTCATCGAGCCAGCTATAATTTAGGCAGAATCCTTCTCATCAGTCCAGCCTTGTTTTCGGGGATATGGCGGAAATCAGTTTGGGGATTCGGGTTTCGGCAATTCGCTATGCACTCGTTTAATGAGGGCGTTGGTAAAATGCGAACTGGCGAACTGCCCGGTAAAACGCGAACGGATCAGGTTAAGGCATCATGAGGGTCGGTTAGGGTTAGGGTGGGCTAGGATTAGGGTTAGTGTAGTTGATAGATCAGGTTCAGGGTCATGGCTAGTATCGTTCATAGATAATTGCCAAAAAACCTTTGGCCGCATGAATAAAAATATAAATGCCAACCATAGGCGCGAACCGGTCACGTGACTTTTGGAAGCCAATCGAAAACAAGTTCGCCAACGGTTTGCATTTTACCGGTTCGCAGTTCGCATTTACCCACATCCGTTTAATGCGACCCCTTTCAAAAGAGTCAATCACAGCCATTGCCCGAAGGCCCAAGGAATATTACACGAAAAATAAAAACTCCAATACTAAATGTTCGCCCTGACCACACCGCACCGCACACAATGTAGCACAGTAAGTTTTACGAAGACGAATGTACAAAGATCAATCAAAGCTGGAACTTTCAAGTTCACGCTAATCCCTCGTGCTACACGTGTGGCATTATACATGTTGAAACTTACGTGTACAATTTGCGGGATGTCCACTAACAGAAATCCAGGCAGCGACTAACGATATTTTTTTAATTTACAATAAATGAAAATTATTTAATCTGTGCAGACAGCTATTTTGCTTAGAAATCAGCTATTTAATCAGTAATTTACTTACAACCATTCACCTACTTCCGGTAAACGACAGTATGGTAATATTAACTCAATCTAGCGCTTAATAGAATAAACTGTAAGTAAGTAGCTACAAAATTTGTAAGAACATAAGAAAACTAATCGACTTTGTCAACTCAATCCATTTAAAGAACGCTAGAACGTTCAAATCTCAATAAATACAAAACTAAAAGGACGAATTTAAATAGGATAATATAATTAAAACAGAACAATAGTCATATGACTTCTGGTGTCGAACCGAATCAACCGATGACAATTTGGATTATTTTATTATTAAAACGCCATTATCGTCAATTCGAATTTACATGATTCGCTAGATGAAATGTTTATTGCAAAAACCCAGGCAACGGTAATGATCATCTTTACTGGATGGATCCATTTACATACCAGTGATGATACGCTAGCCTACATACGCTAAACAGACGGTTCAGACCAAGCAGAAGAAATCAGAAGCACTATACAATAGAAGTAAAAAAATGAAGGGACGAAAGATAATAGGCTATTTACAAAAACAATATCAGGTCTATAGCTTCAATTGCGCTGAGAGTATTTTAGATTGACTTTCACCAAGGAGGCAAGTACCCTTGTAATGCGCGTAACCAAAACAAAGGATGGGAACAAAGTTCACAAACCCCACGTCGTTGCGCGAGTAGCCTAGTAATTATTAATCAAAAGCCTACCTTCAGTCACTGCGCTTAGATTTTCGGTTGGGGTATGATAATTATTATCAGCTCTGAGGCCGACCAGTTCTTTCATTGCGACTAAGTTGTTTCATTAATCCAAGCTCTAATTCGTGCTGTAGGTTTAAGCGCCACTGCTAGCGCGGTAACGCTTTAAAAACTTATTGGAGCCATGCGGTTTGCGTTTGACAACGAAAAGGCGATGTTTAGTTTGGAAGTCCAGTTGTTAAGTGCTCCGTCTCAGCTGTTTGTTTCTCAGCTCTCAACCCAGCTATATATAGTTTGTCAAGGTTTTACTCTGCAGTCTTTTTTTAGCTAAAGGTGCGTGGCATCTAAACAGCACTTGCTGTTTGTGAAGTAAGCCCTACAGGATTACATCTGTTCTATTATCTATAGGGTTGAATCCGTTCATAGGCTTTTACGCTCTAACATTGTCTATAATTTTGGGTGGTTGTTTGGTATTCTTGTGTTGAATTCGTCAGGCAATTACACCCGAACGTCTTAAGTGCGCTGGGCAGGCACATTTCTAAGACAAAAGCACAGATCGGCCTGTGATAGACCAATTAACAGCAATCCTATTTCCATCCTCCAAAAATGCGCCTTCTTTCTTTAGACACAAAAATTAGATGGTATAAGTCGTAAGATATGATAACGAATCCTCGTCGAATAGCGTACGACGTTCGACCCTTAACTGTTTACCACAGTGGTGCCTAATTAACTTGTTTCAGTGCAAGAGACTTACTAATTTTAAGGCATTCTAAAAGTGACATATGGTCATTATTTCATACTATTTCTTCCAGTTTTTTCACTGATGAACAACACTGTGTTCAACCGTTGCGCAGTAACTATTTCCACGCTAGGCCTACTTTAAGATTTAAGTATTTCTCAGTTGGTAATGAACAGTAGTAGGCCTATTTCACATTTTTTTGCACATTGTGCTTGTCATCAAGCTACAGGACCCCTACAGCAGGTTCATGGCACCTCTGAGTGCCCATGGCTCTGAGGTTGGGAACAATAGCTTAGTAATTTTTAAAATTGGGTTTTTGGGTTTTACGAAATTCAATTTCTCAAATGGCACAACTGTGCTTGTACCCCTATATTTAATTTCTCATCACATTTGCAGAAAATGTGGAATTTTATATAGTGGCCCAACATTTCAATAGCATATTGTTTTAACATCTGGTTGCAGGATATCTTTGAAAATATTTAATGATAATTATTCTTGTAGGTAGTTTAGCACAATTTTGCCCAAATATTTACTAAATGCAAATTTTAAGCCAAAATTTATGAAACTGCAATGCGATAAGTATGATCCATAATTCCATACATTGAAGTCTGACAGTGGTTCACATTGTATTTATATTCTGTATTGTAAACATTTATTTTGCACCCCTTCAAGATATCTACTCGGAGATGCTCTCTGCGTGGCCTAAATGATGTTAAATGTCATAGTGAACGAGTAAAATACGTCTGTTAGCAAGACAACGCACAGTAAGCTGCAAAGAGTCCCCAGTGGTGGGCCCACGCACAAGAGTGGAGGAACCACGAAACAGATCCTGTTGACAGCTGACAGATGGCTTGGATGTTCAGTCAATTATGTGTTTCTATTTGCAGTGGCATGACTTAAAATGTCTGACCTCTGCAACTCGTGCTGAAAATCTTTCTCCACTCCTCTCTCACTCAACTGTGCCTTCTTTCTTCATCTCCCTCTCTCTTTTATTTTTACTTTGCACACACATTTTCTCTGTTCTGAGATTGACTTGACTTGTCAGTTATGCACTAAATAGATTAGCCACACCGAACAGAGTTGTCACTGTTGAATTTATATTTGTAAACTCGTTATGTAATATGTGTGTATTTTACTATTTTATTATATAAATTACACCAGAGATGGGCATGATTAGTTGAATTGGTAATCGATTAGAATTGGCTACCAAGATTTGTTAATCAATTAGAAATATTAACAAAATCTTGTAGCTAATCGAAATGAATCAGAATTGGACAAACAGCTAGTTGATTAGAATTAGCTACTGAACTTTGCAAATTGGTTTTAATCAGAATTATAAAAATCTTGTAGCTTTATCCATTAGAATCAGCTGTTTGTCTAATTGATTGCCCAATTGATTAGCATCTACTTGATTAGTTACTACTCATCTCTGAGGGATAATGTAGAGTATTTAGTTAGTAGCTTTTTAGGTTGAACTAATGATATGCTGTTTTGGAGATGCACTTAATAGATACATTTAGTCTGTTGCAATGGTTTTAGGTTGAATTAATGGTATGCTGTTTTGTAAATAGAATTTTTTGTTCAGATGTGCAGAAGCACTTTTAACTTGAACTGGTTTTTAGGTTGAACGATGCGATGTCATGGTTTATCTGCAAACAAGTTGGGTGGGGCGATCTTTCAAAGTTTGCGATGGAATCCACTGGAAGAGGCTTCCCCAGACAAAAGTGAAATGTCAAGCTTATCTCTTCCCATGCCATCATCAGTGGAAGAAGGTGCTGGTAGTATGCAGCACCAATTGGAGGAAGCACAAACAACTGAAGCATGTCTTTCAGATGAAGAAGGTAGGGGTAGATTGCACAGTAACCGAGGTAGCTTGACAGTTGATGAATAAGATAAGCCAAAGGTGATTGGGAAGGAGAGTGAAGATCCGGGGAAAAATAAAGATGCTCGGTTGGTTTGCAATGAAGAAAACTCAGAGAAAAAGAATGATCAGTTGGCTTGTAGTGAAGATACAGAACAAAAAGAAAATGTCCAGTTTGGTTGCAATAAAGATGACAAGGAGATATATGAAGATGCAAAAGAAAATGTCCAGTTGGCGTGTACTAAAGATGACAAGGAGATATATGAAGATGCAAAAGGAAATGTCCAGTTGGCTTGCAGTGAAGATTATGTAGAGAAAATGGAAGATGTTCATATGGCTTACAACGGAGTACACACAGAGAAGCATGCAAATTCTCATTTGGGTTACAAAGAAGACGTTGAGAAAACAGATGACAATTTGGCTTGCAGCGATGATGTGAGATAAATACAAATGCATCATTGGTAAGCAACCTGGAAATGGGAGATGACAATACTTTGGAAATGAGCCCACAAACAAAAGTCCTGGATGAAGAGGATGAAGCAGGCCAGGAAGCCCTGACCAGACCATCCTCAATGAAAGGCAGTACAGTAAAGTCGTCACCTCCTTTTGGGACACATTCCAAGAAAGAAGTTCACTTTGCTGATTCTATCAGTGGTGAACTTGCAAGTGTACACTGTTAGGTGGAACCACCAATCGATTTAAACGAGATGCTAAAAGTTTTGTCGAAGTCTGAAGAGAACCAGCTTCCAGCACAAAAGAATCGTTGGAGCCCCAAGTTCAACTTGTCTTGTCAGAGAAACTATTTTGAAGAACGACGCAGTCAACAAAAGATTGTAGTTGAGTCGGGTTATGCTGATGAGTTGAATCAAGTAACTGGCACTGTTTGTGTCCTGAATATTGCATACGAGAAACAGGTTGTGGTTCAATACACGAACAACAACTGGCTGACTGTGAAGTCGTAGCCAAGTACTCCATGACTTCGCCATGTGGAAAGTACGACTTCTTCAGTTTTGATTTGAGCATTGACACTTATCCTTAAATGTTGATTAATGTTTGACAGACCTTAGATACATTTTTAAGTTGAGTATTGAAGAAAAGGCTTACCAGGTAATGCTCGAATTAGATTTTTTAAAATCAGCTGATATTTCTAAAAAGTTTCAGTGATTTATAGTTCTGGCAACATAACTACTCACAAAATGTAATATTCTTTGCTTCCTGCTGGCTAAATACCTGCATATATAGCTTGACACATTTAAACTTTGAATTTGATTAAATAAAATATATTTATTGTTAAGCATTACTATTATAGCACAATGGTTTTCACTTTTGCTGCTGCACTATGTCTTTGTAAATGTGTAATTCTGTGATTACTATTAACGAATCGGGCTACAGTTTTCATGAGAATCTCTAATCCAATGATGTCGACCACCTTCAGTTTTTTTTAGCCAATCACTTGAACTGGATTCTTGTCCCACCGATGTTAACATGTCTAATTTTGTAGTTATCGTTCTTTCAATTAATATGGCTTATTGCTTTGAATAAAGTGACTTATTGGAATTCTAGTTGATCTGTCGAATTGTGTTTAAATCTCAATGATCAATTGACCTTGATCTTTTAAATTATGTATGACTGCCCTGTGAACTGCTTACATAATCATGTAATGTTGAATTTAAATCAGAAGACAAGCATTGTTTACTTCAGTGACATTTGGTCAGACCGTACTTACACTATTAAATTTTAATAATCAGTTACCTCGTCATCATTCCATAATCCATTAATATTGTCCAACGTAATCATTCTACTTTATTTATTGACTGACAAACAAGTGTAATGTGTTAAATGTTAACAATGACAGTGTACTAAAGTGACTTGGAAATGCAGCCCATCGCATTAAGTGTTTTGCAATTGACTAGCTGGGCACATATTGAAAACCACTTATAGTATATGATTGCAAACAAACATTTGTATCTGGTAAAATAAAGTTATGGGATAGATAGCAGCATCATTATTTATTAGTAGAACATCGTCAAGAAGTGGAACAGGACTGCCTTTAACGCCTTAACGACGAGCCACATTTGTTTCACTCTACTGGGTATCACTTTTAGGCTTTTAGCCGATGCTTGTGGTTAAAGCTGGTGCCAGGTTAAGGTCTTCAACCGACATAAACGGATGAGGAAGAGCCTATACATAAAAGTAAATACTTTGATGGAAGCAACATACTTTTCTTAACCTCTGCAAATCGAGGTCAAAGTCTTTGTAAGAAGTGCTCTATGTGTGTCTTGACGCATACAACTTGCATATCCATCTCTGTCTGCTTTTGATTTTATGGGTCCATCGCCCCTTCTACCCAGTGGATTTGGATCGTCCAATGTGGCCTTTGTAACCAGCAGAATTGATCACTGCAGCGCTGTTCTGGCTGGTCTTCCCTGTGCCGTGGTGGTGTGTTTAGATCTGGAAGCCTGGCCACTCTGTGGCCAGGCTTATTGGACATATACCTAAATTTTCACCAGTTTCAGCTTATATGCATGATGTCCTTCACTGGCTACCGGTTCAACAGTGCATTACTTTCTGCATTGCGACACTAGTTTGGCGGTGTCTCTCTGGTTGTGCGCCATCCTACTTAACTGAACTGTGTCGTCCAGTGTCTGAACTCCTTTCGTGTAGAGCTCTGCGCTCTTCTGCTAAAGGCGAACTTCTGGTGTCCAGGGCCCACTCGTCGCTAATGCTGTGTCGAGCTTTCTCAGTGGTGGGTATGTCCACCTGGAATGGGCTCCCGGTTGCCCTCTGTCTTCCCCCTTACAATGATCTACCCACCTTTTGTAAGCTGCTAAAGTCGTTTCTTTTTGGCTGTGGCTGGGAGCACCTCTGAGTAGTTTCCCTTGAAGAGGCGCTATATAAATTATCGAAATGAATGAATTGTGATTTCACTCCAAGCGACCATTGACTGATGTTCTGCGCATATTATAATGGCTATATATAAATCGTTTTATTAGATTAAATACATTCATGCAAGCAAACTGGAAGTGCAGTAATGTCTGATAGGAATGGAAAAAGTGATAATGCATATATTGTGCCTTGTAATATTAATTCTGCAGACTCGATACTCTGGATGCGATCGGTTGCTTGTAGTTTGTTCCTTATTGTAATGCATTAATGGTCATTTCAAGTGCAGCCAGTTTAAAACAACCATGATCTGTTGAAAAGTCATTATTTACTATGTCCGAGAAACGAAATGCCCAATTACCAGTTGCTTATGTATATAATAATTATGTATAATATTGTGAAAAAGAAGAAGGAAGATGAGTTTAATATGCACAGATAGTGGTTCATTTTGAAGAACTTTTCTGTGTGTGGACAGTGGGCACCCTTATTTCTTGTTTGCTGAACTGAAATTTTGGCATTTGGTAGCATGACCTGCATTTTTGACATTACATTGGTGGTGATTTCAAGCCAATTGTTGACTTGCTAATTAGCTGCTGCTAGCTGAGAATTTGTTCACTGACATTATAGCAGTCCTTACTTGGGGATCTAAAGTGGTGTGGCGTTCATTATTGTCACGGCAGCATTGGCAATATATATTGCCCAAAACCCTGAAAAAATCAAGGTCGAGGCTATACACTGTAATGTGCAGGAAAACGTACATTTTATGTGTAGGATTCTTATGCACAATTTTTAGCAGACATGAAAAAATGGATGGCAACTAAAAGTTCAACACACACTTGAAATTACTTCACTGTTGGAAAAGCTAGTTTCTGATTTCTACTTTTCTCCTTCAAGTTTTTATGTGTTGCTTTATTAAAATCTTTCATAATCCCATTATCACATACCAAGCACAAGAACTGTTCTATATTGTATGATACACAGCTTGCATGAATAAGTTGGTACCCTGTGCTTAGCCTTAGAGAAAGCATTAGAAGTTTGGAGTTTCCAATTATGAT
Source organism: Bimastos eiseni (assembly GCA_959347315.1). NCBI lineage: Eukaryota > Metazoa > Annelida > Clitellata > Crassiclitellata > Lumbricidae > Bimastos > Bimastos eiseni. The sequence continues at coordinate 25,317,434 of OY365807.1, forward strand.
GAGATCGATTGATAATGAAGGGCAATGAAGCCAATGCATGCCATTGGTTGGTAAGTTGCTGCCATTCTGGTTTGGGTTTCTCATAATCTATTTGTTGTTGATGTGCACAGGATCAGTAATTAACTCTGGACTCCTTTCTCAAATCCTTTTGTATGTGAATGATTAATTAATCAATTGAACATTAATTAATTTTAAGGATAAACTTTATTTTAACGATTAATTTGATGAAACGTGCCTGTTACATTTGATAAGGTGCCTGGTATTTATAGCCCTTGTGGTTGAAAAAAAGAAAATAAACAAATGATGTTGCCATTCATTCCATAATTTTATTTGAAATATTTTAAAACTTTGTATAGTGTCAATTCATAGTCACATACAACCAGAGTTTTGCCATTTCTAAATAGAAGTAGAGGAAGAAAGTTGGTATTAAGTCACAGAGGATAATATAGGTGACAACATTTAATTACAATTATCTATTATTCATTCTTTTATTTTGAGAATTTATATATCACCCCTTCATGAAATTAACTCAGTAGCACTCCCAGCCTAGCCACAACTAAAGAAAAGCTTTTGAGCAATTTAATATAAAATTAATTGATTATATATATAAAATTAGGTAGTTGTTCTGAATACTTTGGTAAAGTTGGAGGGTTTCATCTTTAGGTTTGATGAAGGTTCAATTGCATGCAAATGATCCTTGGTACATGTATTAATCCACATAATATGCATATTTGAAATTGAAATTTGATATCGCCTTTCTTCCAACATCTTTTGCTCAGCACTGCACATGCATCGACAGGGCAATTGCAGTTGTACTGCAGAGCAATTGTGCATGAAGGACTTACTCAAGGTACCTACACAGCGACTGACGCCTTGGACGAGGATCGAACTCGCTCACTCAGAGCACACTGAGCGTTACGGGCCAACCTCTCTAAGCGATCAGCCACTATGCCACATATATAAATAGACAAGATGTGCCACATACAGATATAAGTATTTTTATGTAACACCTACAGGCTCTTACACAACCACTTTATAAATTAATACATTATGTAATGTATGTATTTAGGTAATTAACCATGCAGCCTAAAGTGCATAAATAATACGAATTGATTCAAAATAGTCTTCACGGCAGATTAAATCTCATTATTCAGCATTTCATGAACTTATATGGCAGCTGAAAACATAAAATGCATCATTTCAAACAAGTGAACAACAAAATGGCAGCCAAAGAACATGCTAAATGACAGTGTGCCAACAATGTTTGCTTTCCTACTCTATGTTATGTGATAGACACTATTTTCACCATTTTCCATTTTCTATCACAACTTTACAAACAGTAGCACATCTCCAAAATAGTTATTTTTCATGAGCATTACAATTTGATTAATTTCATTCAACAAAAAGATTTTGCGTGTATATTTCTATTTTTTAACTTCTCTATCAGTCTCGGTCAGTGCCATAACAAATCTCGCAGACAAAAGTACTCAACCATAAGCTCAGTGATAAAAGAACATCATAGGACAAGCGCAATGGTCAAAAGCACACAGCGACAAAACGTGCAGAGCAATAATTAAAGAAGTAGTTTTCAAGTCGAAATAACGACTTAGTCTCTTTTATGACCTCACAGTCGTTACAACAACTTAAAAGTCTCTAGATAAAATAACAATGCAAAACTGATATTTATTCAATCCTGCTTCATAAGAATAATCTCAAAATCAGGAGGCTGCTCCAATCTCTTTAAAGTTGGATAATCACATCTTTAGTTATCATTTTTAAATTTCAATTAGGAACAATAACCACAAGATGTCATGATTATGCATATCCACTGACTCTGTTTGGCTTTTTCTTTCCATCTGCATTGTTTCCTTTGATGGATTTCTGCACTGTCTTATGGCACTGACCGAGACTGATAGAGAAGTTAAAAAATAGAAATATACACGCAAAATCTTTTTGTTGAATGAAATTAATCAAATTGTAATGCTCATGAAAAATAACTATTTTGGAGATGTGCTACTGTTTGTAAAGTTGTGATAGAAAATGGAAAATGGTGAAAATAGTGTCTATCACATAACATAGAGTAGGAAAGCAAACATTGTTGGCACACTGTCATTTAGCATGTTCTTTGGCTGCCATTTTGTTGTTCACTTGTTTGAAATGATGCATTTTATGTTTTTTGATGGATTGATGAATGAATTGCACTGTTTTGAGTCAGTTCAGCATTTTTCAATGGTACATTGCTGTTTTCGGGCAATCGAACTGTATGGCCTTTTCAGCGTTTTCGGGGATTTGGGTTTCGATGAATTGGTTGATCCCGCATTAAACACCGAAAGGGCCGAGAAGGCTACCGAAAAAAAATTAATTGATGAGAGAATGCCGTTACGATGGTAGTGGAGTCAATGAGAAAGGCCATGTATGCAGAAACTGAATTGATGAAAAGAAATATACCTAAATGGAAGCTGGATCGATGAAAAAAATCATGTGCTTATTTGGAAGCTGGATTGATGAGAGAATATCGTTATGGTTGAAGTGGAATCAATGAAAAGAAGGCCGTGTATGCAGAAACTGGATCAAACACGTAATCAAACAATTAATGTTTAATTCAATTCAATGTTCGTTTGATCTAAATCAAGCTGACAGACCGCAACTTAATTTACAGAGTTAAATTTATTACAATCTGGGCACCGGAGTCAGACACCTACAGTTCTTGTACAGTTCTTCTAATAGTCCCCTTCTCTAGTCAGATTCTCCGCAGTCGGTGTGACGACTGCGACACACAGCGACAAAACGTGCAGAGCAATAATTAAAGAAGTAGTTTTCAAGTCGAAATAACGACTTAGTCTCTTTTATGACCTCACAGTCGTTACAACAACTTAAAAGTCATTCTTACGACTTTTGAAAAGTCATAATAACACTTATAAGTTGTAATTATGACTTTTTAAAGTTCTAATAAAGATTTTATAAATCTTAATGACTTAAAAGTCATAATGATGACCTAAAAACAGTCGTACTAATGACTTACATTTTATTTAATGACTTTAAAGTCAACAACAACTAAGTCGTAATTACGACTTCTTTGAAAATTACCAGATGGTCCAAAGGACTTAACAAACATTGAAATGTGTATATAAGGGTATGCTATATTACAGGCCTAACAATTATATATGATCCCATTGCAACATCATCTTTGCTACCTTATACCTGTAATAACAGTTACTCCAGAATGTACCTTTTCAACCCTTTAAAAAATTCTCAACACACATCTTAATGGCAAAACTGACCAAACACAAGGTATGTTTCTTCTATTAAATATTATTTACACAATATATTCTATTACATATTTAGTGCACAGCTTTGAAAACCTACTTGTTTAATTATTTTTCTCTGTGCTTTTGTCGCTGTGCGCTTATGGCTGTGCAATTTGGTTCTGTGCGCTTTTGTAGGGCTACCAGTATCTACCTATAGCTTTGTCTGTGTTTTTTCTCTATTTCTTCTTCAATTTTCTTCTAATTAATTGTCTCTGTCTCTCCCTATCTAATTCTCTAACTTTCTACCTGTCGTCTATCCGCTTGTCTTTGCCTCTCAACTGACTTAAGCTGAAAATCACATGCAACAACTCAACTATGGTAGTGTTGGTACAATCACTATATACAAACTACAAAATGATTGTACACAAGCAACAATAAAGTAGTCTGTCTTTCCACTAGACCCAGAGCAAGTGAAATAACAGGATGCAAAGTAAAAAATATTCTCTTTTTTAGTCAGGGTTGGCCCTATTGATATTCACAATATGTCACATGATATCCAAATTATGTGCAAGTAACCATTAATTTACATATTATGGAATTAATTGCCTTGACTGCCTGACTTGAAAAGCGTCAGGTCCATTTGACAGAATCATTCACGTCACTTAACCCATGAAGTCCAACCGCGGCATTTCTGAAACCAGCAACAACATACAACATTACGTTTTATTCGTGACTTTGTGTGACAACATGCAATATCATTTTCTTTAGATTTCATCTGCCCACCCTCACATATATGCCAATGCTCAGAAAATCAAATCGCTAACACTTCCTACCAATGGTCGTTTCTATCGAAAGCTTCTCTTCCCACCAGTCGACATCATTATACTTTTATAGATACATTGCATGTAGGGATGTCCAGCAGTGCCACTCCTTCACATGGGGGCCAAGTAGCCAAGGCTCTGTTTAACATTGACAATGTTACTAACATTTCTGTGGTTTACAAAAGAGAAAATAATCTCATTCTTCATATATAACAACTTCATAAAGCAAAATTAGGATATTTATGGCTTTCAGTTTCCAGTTTTTATGCCCTTGTTTACAAGAAAAATATCCCATCCACACTCTAATTGGCCCAGGGTAACATGTAATGGTTCACTACTAATAGGGTGCAATTCAAAGGGGAGCAATCATAAATCGAAAAAATCAAAATGGTGCATTTGAATAAGGGTGCAATACTGGAAGCAACTAATTAGTGACCTGCAAGTCAAATCGAAGAATGGCTATCTGGATCTGCCTTGTTCGTATGGCAAAGGGTTTTCAGGGTATTTTGGTCCACAGTAAGTGTAGCGACTAGTTATGATCTTTCCATCTAATAAGAAGTGAGGCTAACCTACCAAGGAATGAATTTGAATGAAATTCAAAATAATCAATTTTTTGGCCAAACTGGTACCTTACAGCATGATACAAAATCTGGCATAATATTATGCCCTATACATAGTTATTCCATTTGCACTGACAAAAAATGAAACATTCATTTCATTAAGTTGGGATTAAGTCAATCAGCATTTAGTAAATTAGACTTCAGCATTAGATGGTCTATGCTAAGAACAAACCACATTCTACTGCTCCCTTTACACACATATGTAAATAATCACATGCAGCTGTAAGAAATGCAGACAAGATGCATGGCACAGCATCTCACATGGCCAGTGAAAACAAACTGCAAAATGTAAGACTACAAAGCATATTATTTTTAAGCCCAGTTAAACATGTACAGCCAGTTACCTTGAATGACGGTTAAGAAAACTTTCGTGTACAGTGGCATAATCAGGATTTCTTAACGAATGGTTCCAGGGTCCAGGAGCAGAGTAGTTCCTGTCCATGTAGAGATTTTGTGGCATTCCACTGGAGCCAAAATACTCTGACCTCTGTCAATGTAAAGACAGCTTATGCACTCAACATTCCGTCCAATCCAATACTACTTAGTCGTACTCTCCAATGTCCATCCTCATTTTCCAGTAGTGTAAGACTTTTCCAAATTCACATTGAATTCTGCTGATCCAATCCAAATTTTGTAAGGCACTGTAGAAGTAGCTTTGCTACGGTCACAGTAAAATTATCATTTTCTGTAACATATTATATTAGTCTCTCAAATAGAAAATTCTCTTTCACAACAAGAGCTGGATGAGGAGAACTCTGAATCTACGAGAGGTTCCTCTCGGTTTCTGCATAACCGTCTTTTTACAGATAAATATTCGAAAAAAATAACCTGACTAGGCATTGTTTACATTCTTCAAGGAAGCCACATTGCATTCCTAGCAGCATTCCACTGCTGCTTAGAACATGAGTAAGGATTGACAATGAGTGTCAACATGGAATGAAAGCAAGCAGAGGAAAAGAGGAGAGCACTGGATGCAAAAAGTTTGTTAACAAGATAAACAATTATATATAGTGAATAGATGTATTTTGATTTGACTGGAGCTGTTACTGCATATAGAAAATTAAAACAAGAATCAGATTAAGAAACAGAAGAGTAAGAAATGCGTCATATTAGCGCATACATTATCCCACTGGTAAAACATTGAATATTGTGTGGCACACGATCACAGAACAACAAGTTACAGAATAAGCAGATAAACCCATGTTTACATTATAATTATATCCATTCTGTTTGAACATTTGTTCCATTACAACATGGAATATACTTGGTGTTATGTCCTACCATGTTATGAATAGTAGCGAAATATGCCCGCTATCAATCCAATTGTTCATTGGATTGATAGTGATGTAGACCAATACAGAATATGAAGTGCAAGATATCAAGAAAGGCAAGAAGTACCAGAACATTGTAATAGCAGTTGCATCATCTGTTCACTGCCTGATGTGGACCGAATATAAGGTTAGTCTTGCCTTCATTAGACTTTTGCTAACTTCGCACAGATGATAACTAGAGGGAAAGAGCAGACAGACAGACAGAGACAGAGAGACAAACAGAGTGAGAGAGAGACAGACAGACAGACAGACAGAGAGAGAGACAGAGAGAGAGAGAGAGAATAGGGGACTTACAGGATAGTCAACATTGCCTTAATTTATCAGTAATGAACCACTAACTGGCATGTAAACTGTCTCTGCTTCCCCTACATATACCTACGTATTTAGAATAGTTAGATAACTACGCTTATAAGCAATGATAAGCCCTTAACCACTTGCATGAGGATGCACCATATCAAATTAACCCCCAAAAGAGGCTTACTACATATAAGCCAACCAAGTAATGGGAAAGGGCGCTACATAAATACTTGGGACATACGTTGAAACATACACACCTCGCCATACGATTGGAAAATGTTTCTCATGGGTGGTACTTGGTTCGTCTGCGCCCCATAGATATTGGTCTGAATCTGAGATGGACCACCAGGCAAAAGATCCTGGAAATAGATGGCAGCAGGAGACTGTGGCATCTGGCTCATGCCATGAGGCTGCTGCTGCTGCTGCTGCTGCTGACCGGGCATCTTGTGAACCGCTGTTGCTTCGACTGAAGATGGTCTTGGAAGTTGTGACAAGCGATCCTGTGGTACTGCATCTGGTGCTGCTTTCCCCTGCGCGACCAGTGGCTCTTCGGTATGGCCAATTAGTAATGATGACGACGACGACACAGACGATGATGACGATGCTTTCGCAGATGCTGTTTGTTGTGACGACTGATCTGCCTCGTCCTTGTTGTTTGTTGATCGAGCTTCACTTTCCTGTGCAGAAACACAGACAATAACATAACCAGACAACTGAAATTTGTCTTCGTCAACAATAAACCAAATAAGATGGCACGCCATGAAAAATTAAACCCTATGCACAACTGTAACAGCAGCAGTGTAACAACTTGTAACTACTCGTACACTGCCAGAGGACGAGATCTCATTTGACAGGTGGGAGGGACACTCAATGAGATGGGTAAGAAATGTGGGGGTGACAAACGTATAGCGTGTTCCCTCTCTGTAAAAGGTGAGGGGACTTGTCCCCTTCGACCCTCCGGATCGCCACCCCTGTACACAGCACTGACTCAAACCCATGGCTAAGATTTCAATCCTCAACTAATCAGGATTTGAATAATCATGGGAACATTTGCCACTCTCGTCTATGAGGCCTACTAGAAAAGGCTGCCAGATGCTTTGACTGGTGTCGAACTCAGTTTAATGTAATGTAATTTGTCAGCTGCCGTATGATTTCCAGGTAAAGCAGAGAATAGGAAGGAAGATATCTATTAGGGATATGATGCTTACACTGAAAACCTGTTAACTTGTGATCATATCAGATCAAATCAGAGGCAACAAAACATCATACACAGAATTAGAGCTCAAAACTTAAAACATTGGATTAATTAACACCAGATCAGATTGAACCTGATCAGACTGTTTTTGGTTCATCATATTGGATTGGGTTCTATCACAAGGATTTATTTCAATTTGGATGGGGTCAAATGAGGTCGTCGCAGCAGTACCTGTGTTGTGAGATTAGCTCTGTAGACAGCCAGCTGCTTCAAGTACTCCTTCTTTGCAACCTCCATCTGTCTCTTGTAAAACTGTCAACACATTCATTAACTAGCTACTGTACATCAACAAAAAACCAAAGAATTTTGCTCAGTCAAAAGGTAACAAATCTTTTAAATTATTTGCACCTTGACTTTAGGACATACAAACACACACCCATGCACACAAACACCCAGAAGCGTGCGTAAGCCCACATGTGTGTGTACACATGCATGCACCCACAGACACCACAAGCTGACCTATTTCTAGTAGGTATGTGTTACCTTTTGTTCTCTGGTAGTTCAAAGTTAGGCAAATACACAGAGGGAGGCGAAAATTATTAACTAATCATTAAAGAGTGAAAAATGTAACTTAACAGTTAAATTAAGCAACACATCTAAGTCTTAACAGATTAATTAGATAGCGAGTATTAAAATAATGGCTGAGTACTTGAGTAAGCAAGCAACATTGTAGCATAACAGTTAGTATTAACAGCCACTAACCCGTTTTATTTCATTATCCAGATTGTCCCACATGGAGGCAACGATCTTAGATATGTCACCAAATGTTGCACTAGGGTTCTGGCTCTTAATGACCGCCTGCGCGTTTCGGAAAAACAGCGAGTAAGCCGACACAGGCCTAAGCAAGAAACAAAAGAAACAACATTTCCATTTCAGATCTGGAATTAGCAAGAAAGAGCCAAGCACAACGTCTAAAAGAAATTCCCTGCAACATCAATATAAAGTTGTCTTTGGAAATCGATCTCAAGTATCGTATCTTAGTAAAAGAAAGTGAATAAAGTGAATCTAGTATCTAATACGATATCTATGTCTCCAACCACGACACAAGAATTTATGCTATGTGAAGGTTCTAGAACTTCAGTGATCATGTGAAGTGACAACCAACAGAATGAACAGTTCTAAGTCAGACAGATAGTTTTCTAACTTGTACATTCTATAGCAGCAAAAAATCAGTATAGAAGTTAAAAGAATAGTGCTCCATAATTTCAAAGCAGAAATTCATCTACATAATTAAAACAAGGTTGAGAGGAAAGCAGAAACTGATCTGTGAAACAGCCTGCACGCTTAATTAACAGATTTCACGAGAAAGCAATTATGCCGCAAAAAATTCGCAATTAGAACAGAAATCTAATGTTTTTTCAACACAATTACAATTCTTGGGCAATGAACAAAGTACCAATCAATAAAAACTATCAGTGAATGGACAATGGTAAGACGAAGTGGATTCCAGAGAGACCATAAGAACAAAAGCGATGCCTACAGGAGGTAAATGTAAAGATCTATAAAAGGCAAGTAGCTTTGTCATGCTTCACAGGCCATCACAGACTCAATCAACCCCAACAAAAAATCTGTTGTACAAGGCAGTTCCATGCTCAAAGACAAACAGTTGATATGGCACACCCACGTGACCCACGAAAACCATTGTCATTTGTGTGCTAGGACATGGTTTAGTAGCAAATTGTTATGTGACAACAGTCCTAGTAATATAGGCTGAACTCTCCTAAAAAAGCAACTGTGGAAGCCATGTTATACAGATGCTGGCTGCACTGTAATGATCTCGTATTCTCAAGCAAGGTTACTGATTTGCATCATAATAACAGCCTTGAGTGTTATACACAAACTGCATGTTCCAAAAGCATTGAAATAATCAAAATGTACGACTACTGTAATTGATATTTATTTATCACCATAAATATTAATACATGCACAGTGAGTAAATATAATCTGAATCTAATAAGTTTCATAGTGTGCAATCAATGCCTGCTATCTGTAATAGTAATTAAACGGTTAAACAGGTTTGAGTTACGATATGAACTGTGAATTCTTACCAATGTGTGCTATTCTAGTTTTTTGTGTTGCTCAAAAAGATTACACCACCTGAATAATTTGAATCAGGCTCATATTTACCTAGTAATCTATAAACATTGTGACAAAGTACCTCAACTGCAAAACAGCCAAAAACTACACCTACTCGAATTGAAAATAACACAGTAACTAGAAACGTAGGTTCTTACTTTTGAGGTTCGTTTGGATCTTTTCGTTTGCGCTTTTTTGGCGATTTTGCTTTCTTGACAGGAGGCTTTGAAATGGAAGAACTGAAAACGTTCTACAAGAATGGAACACAACAGGGATGATAAATAAACAGGCAAAATCACTGAAACAGAAAAACAACAAAGAGTGTACAAGCACAAATAAATATGATCTAACAATATCAACCAACTAAACTAAAAACAACAACCATAACAACAATGATAATAATTTCAACAACAATACTAACAGTAAGAACCAGAGTAAGTAAAAAGATTTATTTGAGAGTGAGACGAATGCCTACATTTACAATAACAATGCATACAAAAGTGATAAAGGGTAGCAGAACATCAGTAGGAAAATATGATGCAATATTATAAGGTTTTAAGTCTAAATATAGTTTTGCATATTTAGACTAATTAGACTATTTATAATACTGAATAGTCAGGATGGCAACAACATCATGATTATCGTCGTCCTCCTTCTCATCTTCCTTGTCCTCCTTGTCCTCATCATAAACATGTCTACAACATGTCTACAGGTCACTCTGATTTGCTGGCCTTGGTCCTTTCCACAATGTAATCTGTTTCACTTCTGGTTTTGTCCTTATTGCAGACATCTTAATCTCTCGGAAGCATAGAGTCTTCTGTCTTCCTTTGTGTAATTCTAACTTGTATTTTAATCCTGTTGGCGCTTCAAGATAATAACCTTCATGCCCCTCAAATTGTTACATGTATGCACCATCAATTCACTGTCCAATTGCCCAGAACCACTCAATTTTCTTCAAGCTTTCTCTATATGGGCCTCCAGTTTCTCCTGCTTTATGATTAAGGCTGTCAATGGGTAACCAGATACCTGGGTATCCGCCCGAGGCTGACTACCCGGGTAATGAAATCGGTTTTCGGGTACCCGAAATTCCTTTAAAATGCGCGATTTTGTCTGAACATATATCAGATATATTCCGTTGGTCACATTGGTTGACTGCCCGGGCAATGAAATCGGTCCTGGTGTAACGACATTCCGTAAAAATGCGCGATTTTAATTTTACCCGTTCATTGATTCTATCTAGTCTGTCAATCTGAGCACTCTCATACTTGCCATCTCTACTGCACAGTTCACTCCAGACTAAAACCAAACTTCTTAAGCAATCAACCCAATTCTGATCCTGCACCACTCCACAACAACTGTAGCCAATAATCTCCAAGGTTACACCATATATGCCGTCTCGTTGGTTTGACCTCCATGATTCAGAGTTGACACCAAATCCAACTAAACAACCTTGCCCTTTCTGAATAGATTTTATATAGCTCCAGGATATAAACCAGGCATCCTGATGGAGCATTTGTATTGCACTAAGAAACTTAGGAGAATCACTTTAAGGTCTCCTTTTGATTTTGGCATCATACTATGCTTCCGTAGTCTGCAGTCCTTCCTCTGTTTGCCCTTAAAACTGGATGCCTTCAAAGCACGAGTGGCAAACATTTAACCCAGAACTCTATAATAACATAAAAACTTATTCAAACAAATAGGTCTGAACTTGTGCATTTATGTTGTATGAGTAACATCTGTTTTAGAGGCCTCATTATGTATCTGCATATATAATCATGCTTATCAATATGCATAATCTTCTTTTTGGTCACACAAACATAGTAGATGGCAGCACATAATCATGTGGAACACGTCCACCTAATATAAAGCATCCGTGCAGTCAGTCGACCAAGTATCAGTTACAGTCAATCTCAACCGACATAAACAACGCGACTAACAAAGGCAGTGGCCGTGAAAAACGTCAACAACAATTGTCAGTATGACAACGGCGTTGGCATAAATCACAATATTGTCATGTAAACTTTAATAGCGTTTATGATGACGACGAGACCGCCTCCATTCAAGGCCTGTCCAGACTCTACAAAAGCCTTCCAAGAAACGAAAATGTTTCTCAGCTTGCAATGTCAGCGAATATAAAAAGCCAAGAAGGGCCTTCTGCACTGGAAATTCAGATGTGAGTGTTCCTGGTCAATGCATGATGGTGACAATGAAGGGCAGGTTTTGAAAAGGTAAGGAGCTAAAAACACAATGGGTGGATTAGCCATGCATGGCAGAAATATATTCCCATTTGAGGCTAGACTCTTCCCAACGCCTGGCACAGAAGTCACCAATGTTCCATGACACAGCAACAGTCAGAACTTTACAAAATGCCTCCTTTTTCATTTTATGATACATCCCTCATCATTTAAGAATTATAAATTTACAACAGAAGTTACTGTTATCTGTAACAGAACCATCTTCTTTAATTTCATGACAACCATACTGACATTATAACACTGCCTGCTGCTTCTCTGTTACGATATAGCCATGGGCGATAGAGCCATATCATTTGCAATTGAGCCATCTTCCTAACATGATACAGCCATGATGACATCAGTCAAAACATCTTAAATTGGTGAAACCAGCTTCCTTACTTGAACACAAAATCAAAAGTCTCCAATCCGCAACTGAACCATACATTATTATCGCTGAGCCATCTTCATTCTGTGACACAATCATAAAATGACTTCAACAAACAACTTCCTTGTAAATCAGTTTTACTGTCACTTTTGCTTGACCACAACACCATTTTTATAGATGAACAACTTGTCATGTTGACAGATCCACCTGTGCTCTGATTACAAAGCCAACTTCAATTAACGACTTATGCATTTCGGGTAAAAGCCATTATTTTAACAGCTGTTGAATGCATAAACAAATACAACCTGCCTTCACATACCAAGACCAATAAAACGAAGTCGCTAGCAGCCAGCCGGCATACTTAAAATGCTACATACCGTATCAATTTCCAGAGAAACACTTAGAACCATAATCGGTTGGTGGAAGGTTTGCAGCCACTTGCACTGACAGAGATCACTTAATGTACAACAATTTCCAAGTAATTTTCCACTTGTCGTGGCCAGCTCAATCGCCAGCTGCATGGCAGTATTAAGTATTAGCCAACAGCATAATATCAGCTGAACACTGCCACCGCCAGTGCTTCAAGAAACCCTTCAGAACCACTCTACAAACTAAGAGCCAGCAGATCTTTGGCAGGTGATGACTTCGCAAAGCACTGCAGACTGGCAACATGCTACATACAAGACAGCATAGGTTGAATAATCATGCTCCAACGCAAGATAGCAGTAAAGAAACAAATTCTCATGATTTTAAAGAATCATACACCACAATTTTGCAGATTTTATGCAGTTCTTCAAAGTCATCTTTAACTTAACGAGTGCATGATTATTTGTCTGTACAATAAAACTGGATGTATGTTTGCATCCTCCTACTAATGCTTCCAATTGATCCATGGCAATCACTGTGCAACATAAGGAGGTTGTTGTAATCTTGTGGTCTTTTCTACAGCTCAGTTGCATTTTCAATCCACATCCCTATACATGACTATCAGAATTTGCTTCATAATAATGAAGCGTATTATCCTAGCGCATTGAATAAGGAGCACTTTGTCTGTCAACAGAAAAATCTGCCATCAAAGGTGATATTACTGTTGCATATATGACGATCATTTGATGTCTTATCATTTCCTTGCATTCACTTCATTCCGAGCACTTCATCCATCCATCCATCCATCCATCCATCCATCCATCCATCCATCCATCCATCCATCCATCCATCCATCCATCCATCCATCCATCCATCCATCCATCCATCCATCCATCCATCCATCCATCCATCCATCCATCCATCCATCCATCCATCCATCCATCCATCCATCCATCCATCCATCCATCCATCCATCCATCCATCCATCCATCCATCCATCCATCCATCCATCCATCCATCCATCCATCCATCCATCCATCCATCCATCCATCCATCCATCCATCCATCCATCCATCCATCCATCCATCCATCCATCCATCCATCCATCCATCCATCCATCCATCCATCCATTACAAAAGAGGACAACTCTCAAGTGCTTCTACTCCATGTGATAGATATATAAAAAATAACAAGGCCTGGTCGACAATGCCGGAGTTCAGCCGAACCTTTGTTCGTGACGTTTACATAATTGAGGCAAACGACGACCGTCATCAAAGCTGCTTAAAAGGCTCTTAAGAAGGTTCAGACACATAACATTATTTCTACTTTACATCATATTGACATTACATTACACTATTACAGTTGAAGACAACATTCATAGAGCACAGTTTGACCAGCCTAGTACGCATTGCTGGTCAAGCCTCACCTGTTGTTGGGATAAAGGTTGCGGCAGCGGAACATCGTAGCTATTGTTTTCTTCGCTGTGTGTGAGTGGGGACGAATTCGTGGACTCTGCAGCGGCCGATATAAAGTTCGGTTGCCAATCTCCAGGAAATGACATCAGAGTTCGACAGACGGCGGCAGACGGATGAGCAGATGGAGGAGCAGAAGCTGCTGCTGCTGTTGAACTTTCGAAAGACGCTGAGTGTAGTTTGATGCTGGCAGCGCTATTGTTCATGTCGAACGTGCTTTCGTTGAAGACGCTGTTGGAGTCGTGGATGTCGGGAATGTCGAAAGTTTGCGGCGGAAACTTGGGAAGTATCGGTTCCTGGATGGAATGGTGGGTGGAAAACGGTAGAGATGGATTCAGTAGGGCGCCTGGAGGAACCATTGTCATTGAATAAGGCTGTCGATAGTATAACCTCTGCTGGTTTGTGAAACAGGGGTCGCCTATGACTGCCTGTGGGGGCACAACGTAAGATCCGGCAAGTTCTTCATAGCTTCGCCTGACATTCGCCTGAAAGGAAACAGAATATGAGAACTATAGAAAGAAAATGACTCGTTGAATAACGCCAGCTTAATAATTCACTGTATACATGTATTTGAAGTGATTAAAGTCTTAAAAATGCTGAGACCAAGAAAAATGATATTGGCAACATTCATAATCACGGCTGCTTATTAAAGCTACCTTATAACAGCTAGCTTTTCCTCCAGTGAACCAATAGGAAAAGTCTCTCTACTTTCAGTAGGAAATAGATATGCTATCCCCACTAAATTTTATCACAGAATTTCAGTTGTAGTGAGCACAATAATTATTGTGCTCTCACTACAACTGAAATTCTGTGATAAAATTTATGAACATATTTATGGTCTCTCCAGATAACTGTTTCAGGATTATTCTAAAACAGTTATCTCGCCAGACCATGCAAATCGACTTAGCACAGCCTGACAGCTCTTTGTAACATGTATCTGCAGTACTCTGTACATCACCTTCTCAAGCTGTGCATTTATGTATGTACGTATATGTTTGTATGTATGCATGTATGCATGCATCTATCTCAATATTAATTTCTAGCACTTTAAAGAGCATCTGAAAATGTGCTGAACATATAACTGCAGAATTGAGACCTGATAGGAAAAGCATTCTTAAAACCTGGAGTTAACAATGGATCTACTGATAAAAAAGCTGACAGGTATGACAAGGTTAATCGACCGGGAAAGACCTATTGCCTCTTGGAAAAGCAGACACTTGTCTTACAAAAATGCTTACAGATATCAGCTGTCCTGTTACAAGGACACAGCGACTGTGACTTACAGCCAGACATTAATGTTTACACAAGTTTATCAGGAAGTCAATCCTAATGAATGCCAGATTATGAATGATGCCAGTAATCTGGATACAGAAGTATTTGTTGTCAGAAGACATTAATTATTCTAACAAGAGCATTTGAACCACAAATAAAAACAAGCCCAGAATGAGGTTTTTGGCATGCTCTTGAGCCATGAAAAAGTCGGTCCAAATGGAGCAAATTCAATGCTCAGGAGTGCCGTTGACTCTGCAATACTAGAGGAACAGCATCCTATTAGCACAGATGCCAGATAATCATTAATGTCAGCAGCATTTCACATAAAGGGCAGAAGCAGCCTCAGCAGCATCATCATCTAATAAGATAAGCAGAAATTGGACCACGAAAATTCAGACCAGAAAGCTAAAGTAACAACACATTATATATAAAAATAGCAGAGTTCATCAGTCTTCCCAGAATAACAATACAGCATATCTAGAATCCACAATGACTTTCATACAATAATAAAATACCCCCAACATAATGCACAGGTTCTTAGAATAACAAAAAGAAAATCTTCAAAAGATGGAACAATGACTTTCAATGAACAATACCAAACCGACATGTATGTACCTACCCACTTGAACAGCGGTTTTCACCTGACAATAGACAATGCTGCTGAAATTTAGATTATTAAAGTCAGTCACAAAGGAAGACAGGTGCCTTAGTGTCTCACTGACATTGTAGATTAACCAGACTGATTCAATGTAACTCAAGTTGCGGCTGTACCAGCTTGAGTATTTTTGGAATTAAACGAATATTTGACTGATGATTGATTGAATCCATTCAAATAACAATATTTTAACAATATCATCAGCAACCTCAACTGTGTCTTTCAGTTGACTACACAATATGTTTAGCAGAATATAAATTGCTCTTAAAAACAACACATCTCAAACATAACAAGATTTCAAAATAACAAAACTCTAGTCTCAACAGAGTGATCACTGGTTTCAAACAGAAAGCTAACAAACCGGTTAACACTGCCCTACACCTACTAAAAACATGCAATTTACTTTGCAAATGGTTTGTTCAATTGCTCTTCTGATTTGAAGCAACTTTGGCAAATCAAGCACAGTCCTGATTAACAGCTGACAACAGTATCAGACTCTTGGTCAGTGAGAAAAGTCCAGATCATTTTCTTCTACAGAACGAATTTTCCACCAAAAGCCTTGGGTTGATTTGTTAAAGAGTCCTTAGGCAGAGATCTAAAAAGCATTTCTGATTTAATCCTGGGACTTCAAAAGGAAATATGTCCATCGCTGACAAAATCAATTGCTTTGGAAACGCTTCAATGCCAGATGGAAATTATAAAAACCCAAGGGGAAAATACCACTAAACACCTTTCCACACATTTGCAAAAAAGAAAATAATTCAGTGCTCACTTGGACACGTGTCAAATAATATAAACACAGAGTGCAGCGCAGATCAAGCACACCTGAGAGGATCCAATTAAAGAAGCCCAAAATAATGAGCAGTCTGCTAATTAAATTTCCGTTAGGTGGACTTACACTGTAGAAGCAAGTCTCTTAGGTCAAGTTCCAATTACAATGCCAATTGTATACAGCCAGGTACAGGTAAAAGGGCTTCATATCAATCCATAATAGGCTAAACTTAATCAATTTGGAACCAGACCACTGTACTGTTTACCTAGGATACCTAGTTGTCTTTTCCTCATAATACAAGTAGGTCATCTGGTGACCTTTCTGTTGCCATGTCAAACTGTAGAACTGTTCTTGATAGAATGAGTTGGGACCTGGAATTGATTTTGAATATGTTATTTTTATCCATTCGTTCTGCTCATAACCTACAAGTGTCCTTTCATTACTAAGGATTCATCTCTTTCAAACTGTATCCACCATAGGCCACCGTCTCCTTTAGTCTTCGTAGACTAAATCTGGTAGATCTTTAGATTTTGATCTTGCTATGACCTTTAGAACTTTAGTGCTCTATCGGCTAATGCATTGTGCATTCAACATCAGCTTTATAGACGTTACCAATTATAATTCAATATTCAAAATAATAATCTCTACATATTATGCATAAATACTCACTTAACTTTTTAGACCTATTTATATTCGGGCTGAATTCATAATGTAATCACAATTATACAACATCAATTGTCTAGATCCATGCCTGAAAAACTTCTAATATGAACATTACAAAATTGCAATAAATCAATTTCCTAAAAATGTAACTTCAATTAATTAATTAAATTCGATTAATTTGGCATTTGTTACACAGTGGCTGATCAGTTAGAGTGGTCAGCCCGTAACGCTGAGTGTGCGCTGAGAGAGTGGGTTCGACCCTTGGCCGGGGAGTCGCTGTGTAGGGACATTGAGCAAGTCCTTTGCGCACAATTCCTCTGCAGTACAACTGCAATTGCGCCGTTGAGGCATGTGTGTGCACTTCAGAGCAAAAAATGTTGAAAGAAGGGCGGTATCAAATTTCGATAAAAAATAAAAAAATAAAGTGTGAGAAATTGTCTAAAGTGTAGTCACTGACTTGATTACTACTTTATTTCTACAAAAACCTTCAATCTGTTGCAACGAAGACAGTTAATTTTGTTGCCATCTTTGACTTTTCCACCAGCATTAACCTTGAATGCAAAACAATGAGCCCTTCATTTATCACTAAAAAACAGTTCACATTGTCATCGTTTATCATATTGTTTACTTCAACAATGGGTTATTTGACATCATGAAATAAGTATGAAAGTTAATCGAAGAACCGGAGTAAAATTATTAACAAGTTAATCAATCGTAAGAATCCGCAGCCATGATATATGTCTATGCATATATCTTGCTAATCAAATTCTCAAAGATTGCTTCAGAACCTCGAGGATTTCAACATCGCTAGCTTACAAGAACAGAGAAAGGAAGCAATTGTACGGGAAACCCATACATAAAAATATATATATATATATAGTATATATATACAAATAATTAATCGTTGAAATCTGCAGCCCTGATATATATAAATACAAATATAATATATATATATAAATATATACACAATTACACATGATGACATACGTACTTACAGCCTATAGGACCATATTCCAAATGTATCTTCATGTTCGTATTAGAATTTTTCAGACACGGAACAACACAAAAGGTTGGATTATGAATTGAGTAATCAAACACTCAGTGGGAGGCAGCCTGGCAGGCAGCAACAGAGTTCATTGTTTGTTGGCAGAAATTGTTCATTAACAGAAAATTATGGAGGACAACTCAACTCAGTCCACCTATATATAAGACCATATAATGCTCATAATTCGCATGTCTGTCTGTCTGTCTGTCTGTCTGTCTGTCTGTCTGCTTGGCTGTCTCTGTGTCTTGAGATGGATGCTAATCCCTGTCTGCAGCCTCATCAACAGCAACAGCAGTTACTTCATTAGAAATTTTCATCTAAATTATTACATTAGCCGACATAATTATGTTTCAACGCTGGAAGTCATACAAGCAATATCTCAAATACTGATAGACACAACTGACAAACAACTGTAGGTGGGCAGAGATAAAGACAAAGACAAGAAGAGACAGAGGCAGACAAGGAATGTCTGACAGAAGGATAGGCAGGCATGCACGCACACAAACCGATGCAAATAGACAGAGAGAGATAGAGGCCAACAGACAAACAGACAGACGCGGACAGACAACGGCACAGAGACAAACACAGAGGTGGACAAGAGTGGAGCAGAAGCAGAGAGTAATAGAGAATCGAAAGAGAAGACACGGATACACCGAAAAATCAGACTGAAATGTTTATACGTCATGTATGCGATGCACAAAGTTGGACAACGACGACGACGACGACGACGTAATATTGGTTTGATGCATGCATCAAGAGAGAATAGATGATTTGAAATGGACGGGTGACTGTTTACAGGAGGAGACCGACTTTCATCAAACAATATCCCTAGTAATGGACACTGGTCCGTCTGCATGGCTGGATTGTTTGACAGCTTTATGGACGCCATCAATTACCATTTTACTGCACACACAGGATCAAGGAGGAATCAAGATAATAGCTTTCATGGAGGATGAAGGTTTGTGGTGTATCACGTGAACAGAGCAAAAGCGAAGGAAGGGACGTTAGTGCCCAACAGAAAACACACGTCAGAATAATTACAGAGACACTGCACCAGCACAGAGATCTACGCTATGCTATGCTATGCAAAGCCATTTCCAATTAAGGAAATGCAGTCAGAACAAGCACGTAGACTATATCTCTGTAGACTTTCACATCTCTGTATTTCGAAATATTAGTCATCAACACTTAAACGTCATCAAACAAAACGTCACCGTCAGAGGAGAAACTACCACCCGACCAACCCAACCAACAGCCATCCACCAACCCAACCGACCTACAGCCATCCACCAACCCAACCGACCAACAGCCATCCACCCATGGACGGGGTTGGTCTCTTCGACTGTTGGCCGATTCTAAAGTTACTCTCGCTAATCAAATTCTTAGAGATTCCTTCAGAAACTCGAGGATTTCAACAGTGTGAGCTTACAAGAAAAGAGACAGACAACAACTATGTGAGAACCTGAAAGACTCAAAGGGACAAAGACAAATATATAAACATATAGGAACAGATGCACAGAAAGACAGGCAGACACATACACAGACAGAGACAGAAAACACACAGAGAAATACGGGCAGACGCACAGACAAATATAAGGCTCAGCATTGAAACATACACAGAAACAGATATGTGGAGTCATGACAATGTTGTAGCATTGACCACCAAATCAGGTCTGTTGTCAAGACATGATGCAACAGACGTCTAAGACAACACAATTCAATTCCCCCTCTGAAAGTTGCAACTGATTTAGAAAAAGCAAATTCAATTGTCGCAGCCAAGAACTGATGATGAATTATTCACAGGGTAAATGTGTCAGCCTTGGCATTTATGTAGCAACTTTATATCAAATGTATGATAGGGTGGTCTTACAATAGTGCAAAAATTGCCTACATTGTATTAGAAAAGTTATGCGCAAAAACAGCTATGGTACAATGTTAGGCAGCAAGTTAATATGCTTGTTAATACTGTAAAAGGCAACAACAGCATACTTATTAGCACTGACAAACACAGGAAGATGTCACATGCCTCTGATCAATGCTTTTGTTTCTTAGCCTTTGTTTCTTACTTTGTAATTTAAATTATGGCTGTGTCAGCTTGAAGTTCTGAAATTCATTAATATTATATTGAAGACCTACTAGAAATAGGCCTTCAAGTAATTTAGTGATGTTATTCATATTGGAAATAGACCCTGTAATTAGCCAGACCTAATTAGCCAGCCATTATCCAGAGGAAGCTATAGATCTATGCAACACAACAGCAGTTTTAAAGGCAGAGCGCAAATGGCGTTTGTAAAAGGAAAGTGATTACCCAGATGCTACGATGCGAGGAGAGAATTATATTTAATTGAATAGAATTTAATAAAAGAAGAGGATGAAATGAAGTCTAAGTTATAATTATGGGACATTTCTATTGAGTGCTGCAACTTCCTACTGGACATACAAAACTAATCAATAGAATGTACAACATCAGAAAACAGCTTTTGTTCCCTTTACCGCAGATCTACGCTTTGGTATTGTGATTTTTAAATTACATACATTTGTTGCAAAACATTAGCATATATATAGTGCACAAAATATACACAGAGGTACACTAAGGTTAAGTCTATAACCAGTGATGTAGTGTTCGAGTCTGGCAATAGACTCGAGACCGATTTTTTACAGACTTGGATTTGGACTGTCACAACTCGGACTCAAAGTCCTCGAATTTCACTCGCTGACTCGGTTGCTGAGTCACGATTTTGTCTCTGCGCACAAAAATGACTTATATGCATGTTAATTACTCATCTAAAGTGGGCTATTCTTCCAAAACAAAGAGTGCACTAAATACCAACTTATGCAACTCTCTTCCTGTTTCTCAGCAGGCTGCTCAAAGTCCTCAAAAGTCTTGAAATCAGTGTTTGAAAACATAATTCTTGTAATTATAATAATGTGTGAGATATTGAAGCCAACAAATAGCTCTCAGCACATGACAGTTCAGCTGCTTGGTTTTATTGACAGAAAAGACAACTGTGTTTTGCCTTGACAACACTTGGTGGCAGCTTCATATTTAGCTATCCCTTCCTACTACGAACACACCAGTTGAACATGTGTTTAGCAGCGACGACATTTGTAAGCGTCCTCATTGAGCCAGATTATAGAACAAAACTTTATCAAATTTAGGGGTTTTGAAGTATAATTTGGATAAATGACATTAACAATTCTTTGTGCATAAATAGTGCTTTTGCTTTATTTTTCTGCCATTAAATTGCATGTATCAGTGAATTTTCATGTGGATGGACTTAGATTCGATCATTGGTGACTCGACTCAAACACCTCTAGACACAACCACTCGACTTGGACTCGGCCTAGGTGGACTCGACTGCGTCAGTGTCTATAACATCTGACCATTGCTTTTGAGAGTCACTTAGAAGTGCTTAGCATAATTAATAAATAACCCCATAACTAACTAAGCCTGCTTCAAATATTACTCCTCAGTGAATGTTTGCGTTGAAAGACGTTTTAGCAGAAAAGACGAGCAATCGAACATTCATTGGAGTCAGGGTTTGGGTCTTTCCTTTTCAGTTGCATGTCACAACAAGCATTCAAAGTCTCTGTACATATATAGAGCTGAAATACACTGCACTGGCATTCCGCCATTAATGAAATCACATCTACTCTTAAGATTAAAGACCAATCAATGTTCCATTGATCGATTACTCTTAGGATCCAAAAAAGCTCAGCCAAGCGATCGAATAAGCAACACAGGCATTAATCTTAATCCAAATTCACTAATATCAGTGTTAATCCAAGACTTTGACTGAATGTGCACTGATCACAAGGTTAGCATTCCCTCCACTTCATCTTCCTCAGTCTTCTCTTTTTATCTTTATCCTCTTCTTGTTTGCTATTTCTTTTTTCCTCTGCCATTTCCACTTCCTCTTACCCAGTTTTTGTACTCTGTTGGTCCCCTCCCTCGCCGTCTTCCAGTCTTAGATCTTCTTCCTTTCCACTGTCATCATTATTCTCTGTCTCTGATAACTTGAATTAGAAATGCAAACATTAAGCATTTACTAGTCATTACCTTACATTTACGTCATACTTACCAGCACGTAACTCAGTTACACGTAACTCAGAGCAGAGGCTGTTGACAACAGTGGTAGCAGATTGGCTAAGATTTTGAGAATTTATATAGCACCTTTTCATCAAAACTACTCAGGGGTTCTCCTAGCCTAGCCAAGGCTGAAAAGAAATGATTTTAACAGCTTACAAAAGGTAGAACCATTGCACACAAACAAACAAACAAACCACGAACTCACAGTCCAGCAAAATCAACCATTTAGAGTGGACATGCACTGATCTAACGGATGGTTTGGACATGTTGTGGCAAGGTGAAAAATATTGTGCATTCAGAGGTGAATTCTGGTCATAGACTGCCATACTGTCACTGAAATGCTTTTACATGGTGACAGGTGTTTGCCTTCCACCTTCTGAAGCTGAGGTTTAAATCCTGACATGACATTTGCTGCAGTCCTTAATCCGAAGATAAAATCATCAGACTATTAATTAATTATTAATTACTTCATTTCGTTGTCCCCTACAAAAATGTTGGATTGCTCATTCGTCTTCATTGCTGTTAAAAATAACCCAGTGACCTTGCACAGTCGATGTACCTTTATCCCACCAGGGTATGCCAGAGGAATAGAGGCATGCCTTTCGGTTATGGTGTAGCTCTGGAACCGTGGTATCTCTTGGCTGAAAGTCAGGCATACTATTGCGCGTACACGCGCGTACACACGCACACTCACACACACAGTGTCACAGTCACACACACACACACACACACACACACAGTGTCACAGTCACACACACACTCATCGTCTACAGAAATATTGAGCAGATGTTAGATTGCTCTTCTCTACATAAATTCTCTTTTAGTCTAAATATCCTTAAACTATTAGAACAACACATTTCTCCGGCCTCAGAGACGTACGTGATCAATGGCTGATCACAATTCCTAACACATCAACTGGATAATAGCCACTGTGCCACACAGCCAAACATTGCTGGGGCAAATCATAGCAATAAGACAAATGTGAGATGCTGAAGACAACAGTGACTGACAATCTTTTGCAGGCAACTTATATTTCACCATTATACATAAATACATATGCATACATATACATATACATACTTATTGTCACCATCAATTTCTTCATAATTGTTGAATTTACAATTAAACATAACTGAACATAGATATGAGCTGAAAACTAGTCAATGGAGATTGCAACAATTGCCAAACAGAACAATGTTCACAAAGAATGAAACAATGGCAAATTCAGGTGCAATGTTAATGGAGAATGCAACAATGGCCAACCAAATAGCAACATTAATGGATAATGCAACAATGGCCAACCAAATAGCAACATTAATGGAGAATGCAACAATGGCCAACCAAATAGCAACATTAATGGAGAATGCAACAATGGCCAACCAAATAGCAACATTAATGGAGAATGCAACAATGGCCAACCAAGTAGCAACATTAATGAAGAATGCAACAATGGCCAACCAAATAGCAACATTAATGGAGAATGCAACAGTGGCCAACCAAAGAGTAACATTAATGGAGAATGCAACAATGACCAACCAAAGAGCAACATTAATGGAGAATGCAACAATGGCCAACCAAATAGCAACATTAATGAAGAATGCAACAATGGCCAACCAAATAGCAACATTAATGGAGAATGCAACAATGGCCAACCAAAGAGTAACATTAATGGAGAATGCAACAATGACCAACCAAAGAGCAACATTAATGGAGAATGCAACAATGGCCAACCAAATAGCAACATTAATGAAGAATGCAACAATGGCCAACCAAATAGCAACATTAATGGAGAATGCAACAATGGCCAACCAAAGAGTAACATTAATGGAGAATGCAACAATGACCAACCAAAGAGCAACATTAATGGAGAATGTAACAATGGCCAACCAAAGAGCAAAGTTAATGTAGAATGCAACAATGGCCAACCAAAGAGCAGCATTAACAGATAATGCAACAATGGCCAAGCAAAGAGCAACATTAACAGATAATGCAACATTGGCCAACGAAAGAGCAACATGAGCAGAGAATGCAACATTGGCCAACGAAAGAGCAACATGAACAGAGAATGCAACAATGGCCAACCAAAGAGCAACATTAACAGAGAATGCAACAATGGCCAACCAAAGAGCAACATTAACAGAAAACGCAACAATGGTCAACCATTGTCAACCAAAGAGCAACATTAACAGAAAACGCAACAATGGTCAACCATTGTCAACCAAAGAGCAACATTAACAGAGAATGCAACAATGATAAACCAAAGAGCAATGTTAATAAATGATGGAAAATAACTCACAAAGGTATGCGCATGTATGTATAAAATAATTGTGGCAATGAATAT
Organism: Bimastos eiseni; assembly: GCA_959347315.1. Lineage (NCBI taxonomy): Eukaryota > Metazoa > Annelida > Clitellata > Crassiclitellata > Lumbricidae > Bimastos > Bimastos eiseni. Next base: position 25,342,377 of record OY365807.1, read on the forward strand.
AAAAAAATATATAGGCCTATAATAAATTTCTCAAGAGCAATATATATAATATATATCAATGATAAAAAAAACTTTCACACACACGCATGCATCCATCACAAATAACATTGATTTTCGAGGCTTTCAAAGAACAGCCAAAGTCCCTATTTATCATCAGTGCCTTCAAAGCTGCTATCACAAAACTCATTTTTCAATTATCCCGATTGCATTTAATCAGACCATTGCTCGTATTTCAGACACACAATGTTGGTCATGTAGTTCCTAAGGGCATTCTTCTAATGCACATGTTGATGCATACTTTTGCTCAACATCTTCATCAGACAACAATCGTTGTACAATGCATTCAATATTTCAAATATGATGAAAATCCTTCTATTGGCTATCTCTTTGTCTAAGAAGCCGATTTTCATATTTTCTTTCTACCTTACAGTTTCATCTTCTTATCCTTAGTCAGATCTCAATAAACTGATTACGTGGCATATGCTATTTAATGTAAAAAGCTAGCAAGAAACCATTCCTTATCCGAAAGACATTTTATATGTGATGCCCCATTACTGCAGTCGAAACCCATTTAAAATGCAGGCTATAGCCATGTGGAGTATATGACATTCATGTTAATACATCATCGCATATGAATTCGGGTATAAGATGGTAAAGGTTTTAAGTGGCTCAGAAGACATTCAAAAACTCTGTGTTAGAACTTAGAACTCAGAATCAATGCAAGATTCAACCTTGAAATTTAACAGCCCATCTCTCCTAGCTTCCTCTTAAAACTTAAAAGCTGCGATAGTGTCCACTACCATCCAAAGCATTTCATAAGTCTACGAAATACGAGTTCTTGCACTAAAGAATATCTGTCATAATTTTTTTACTCCTTTTGGTTTCTAAACAGCTTAAATCTGTGCCATGAGTCGTCTTGTAAGCAATTATAAATTTAAGATAAATGGTGTATTGTATATTGCATAATAACTGTTTCTAATTAATAACACAATGTAATAACATAAATTATTTCTTTAAAGACATAAAAGCCATTCCTAGGATATGTGTTCAATCATGTAATCGTCCCAACGTCAACAAAAACAATTCCTGGAGATGCTTGCATTGCCCATTCGTTTAGCTGCAGAAAACAACCAAACTGCAAACAGAATTTCAGGAGAAAGTCTCGTGTTGTTATTTGCCGATATCTGCCCTGAACATGGATATTAATATTAGGCAAGAGCATTTATGGATGGTTGGCGGTGATGGTGAGAGAGAGAGACAGAACTGGAGTGGGAGTACGATTGTCACACAGAGGTTTTTATTTTGTCAGCAAATATGGAGGTTGCAGAGTTTCCGGATGGCAGCAGCAGCCTGTCCTCTGCATGCATCTAGGTGCAAGAGGAATGATATATCGACCAAATATTAATCCATAAAGCCTATCCAGTTTATGTACATATGGAGCACTGGAACCAGGCCGACAGTGTGTCACAAGTACATCGTGGGGTCGAGAAAGCATTAAGAAAGCCACATAAAGTAGTCCGCAAATGTACAGCACATTTCTTCCATTTGCATTCTTTATCCAGTTGATGGCTTTTGGCAAGAAGTGGTCTGGAGTGCTCCTACATGGGTGGAATGATGGAAGGATGGAGGTACACTGACCATGCATTACTCAATATTGACCTTAGCTGTAATGCATCGCTTTAAAAGCAGCAGCTAAATGATAAACCATACAACCGACCACATATGAAAAAATGGCCCAACTGTCAGAGCTATGGGCACTACTGTGTTGAAATTGTCAAACAAACATCATCACGTTTGTCAGATAAATGTTATATAGAGACTTCTTCTGTTGCAATTGCAAGTCAGCAAAGATAATTACTCAAGCCTGACACTACTAAAACCTACTTATAGGCAAGTAATATTAAATAGGTAAGCCTTAATTTACAATCTAAAGAAACAGGAACTCGTTATAATACAATCCTGATAGCAGCAGCAAAATCTGCATCACAGATCGATTAGCTATACCAGTAGGACTAATTAAGATATGTTTGAAAACTGTCAAATTAAATTGTGAGCACATTTATCAACCACAACATTTAAGGTCTCCTATTATAATGGAACATCATCATCATCAGGAGGTTCCACTGTTACAATGGGCATATATCAGTAGCTAATTAAAGCGAATCAGAGCAAAGGGCTCAGACATCCACTGAACCAGCAGCCAATCTTTCCACAATGTCAGAAAACTTATAGAAGGCCATTCATAATGGAACCAGGAAACCAGTCAAAGTGCATGTTGATGTCTTTGTCAGGTTCATTGGCACAGGAGATCCCTTTGACTTTAGCCACAATATCACTTTACACCCACCTTTCCATCTTTGGGTGTCCTCCTAATGCAGACCGGTTGGCTAGATAACGCTAATAATGGTACGTTTTCTATGCTCACATATGTAAGTCTGCAAGTGAGGATGTTGTAGTTGTAAGAAAGGAAGTTTAAATTTCAGACTGTAGACTTAAAGATGTGTTAAATAGAGGTAATATAACATGTGAACTTAAAGGAAAGGCAGGTCATGATATAAAGTTAATCTATTGTCCAGAGTTGTGAGTATACCTTTTGAGGCAGTTTTACACTGTTGGGTTTGCAGGCATTTATCAGGGCTGGCTCAAAGCTTTGAAATTTCTGGCTCAGTTCCTTCTGGTCTTATATCAGCTCATCTATTTCAACTCACCTCCCCACTAATGACCTGTGCGATTTCAGCTGGACTTCAAGAAGTGGCATCACTATATGCTACATCTAGTGATGTTACTCCTTGACGTCCAGTTGAACTCCCACATCAATTGTTACAATTGATTGATGATGACATGCAACAATAGATAGATTAGTAAATTCAATTAAGGTCAAGCAGTGCATGGAAACTGTTTGCTTACAATTATGCACCTCTCTATTTAATAAAAGTTTTAGTCCTGGGATGAAATTCGCCCTAGTAAACCAAAATTAAGAGGTGCATAATTGTGAACAACCCTTGCAACCATTAGATGTCCTTGGACAACACTAATCATCATACCACTGAAGCGTAACAACACCAAGCCATATACTAGCCATAGAAATGTGGTATATTGTATATCGAGTACATCTGGAAAAGGTGATACATAAAGACAAGAGTGCCATCTCTCTAGTATTATCAGAACAAAAACGATTGCATCTACAATAGGGCTGAAGGACATTTTCAATTTCATACGACGCTACAAAACTCAAACCATGAATACATAAAGGAAATGCCATCACACCAGTAAATCAGCCGACGACGTCTGCCACCTTACCTGTGGCTTTGAAACGATGCTCCTGCTCTCACACCTGTAGGTAAACTGACATCACTCGTCAACTTCAGCAGCAGCATCATTGATTGGCCTTATTGAGAAGGATGAACTGACGTTGTCATCACTCAATGGGGTCCATAGACCTATGGACTTCAAGTCTATTCCTGCTCTTAGTCTACCTGTCTGTCATTTGTGAAAGAGTGTTCCTGCTCTTAGCCTACCTGTCATTTGTGAAAGAGTGTATAACAGGCAATAAATGCCACCTCATTCAAAGAGGATTAGACTCAGTGTAAAACACAACGGATACAGAAGTCTAGTGATATAATATTGCAAAGCACAACTGATTTCAATTTCACAAGTGTCTCTGCTCAGGTTCCCATGCTGAATACAGTAATCGCATATTCAAACCATATCGTGCTTTTTTCTGCTCTTGTTTCTGGCCTTTATTTATGACACTAAGGACAATGGTTCTCATACATGTTTACAAATCATTGCTTCATTCTTAGAGTAGCAGCGGTTGTCAGACGCCTGGCAAATGGAGATGTCCTACCTCAAGTCCTCTGTATGGCAGGCAAAGCTAAAAACCTGGAGAATGTCTGTTTATTTTATGTTTGTTGTTTTGGGGCTCATTTGATGGTATTGGCCATTATTTTGTGGCAGCTTTTACTGACTTTACTTTACACGTACATGTTGTCCCTAAGTACCCCTAGACTTTGGACTAAAGGACCTAACAGGCTAACAGTCCAATCAATTTACTTATTCCTTAGTTGATCACAGCTCTTCCTTTCCAGACGCTTCCAGTCCATGATCTGAATATTACAATGTATCTGTGTATACTGTTTACAGACCATAGTCAATGTGCTAATTTTATTTTGGGTTGCTTCTATTACTAATTCTTAGATGACCCTTCATTTAAACATGTAGCATTACTAGCACTAAGATAAAATGTAATTCTCAACACTATGAAAACTACATATAAGTATCCATGCTTCGCTAAAGGACGCACAAAGTACAATAATGATGAAGAATGACTCTTGTCAAATCTATGGGTAATGTTATCGGTAACGAAGATTTGTTGCGAAGAGTTGACTCTTCGGAGAATTGCCGTTGCCAATCAAGAAAGTGCAATTGATTGCTTAAATAAATACTTTGCAGCACAGTGATAAAAAGCATCAACTGATTTTATATGGAGATTTTCAATGTGACTTCATTTCTTGGTTACTTAGGAGACCATGATCCTGGAGTGAAACATTCAATACATGATCCTGCTTTGTCCTCTTTTCAAGCTGTTTGTGTCATCCTTTAAGTATACCCATGTATCTGGCAACACTATTATTCTTTCTACAGTTCTTATACACAACAAAGTTGATTTATTTCCTTATGATATTGATCTGATCAAAAACAGTGAGAAATAGTCTTCATTTGGGTTTTCCATCACACATTGCTCATATTCACAAAATCCACAACAAGTCATACTATTTTCTCACAACATATTTTCTCACATTCATTCATTCACCTACTATAACAGTTGCTATATTGCTATAGCAGTTGCTATATTGCTATAGCATCATAACAGTACAGAATCACACAATTTTGAACAACCCATCCATGTTCATTGGGCCCACATGTAGCCCACATTGCATCACTGGTGGCTTGCTAAGTGCCCACTGTAGACCCACTGAAAGCAGCTGTCATGAAACACAATGAGCCCCTTCACAACTTCTGCTCTGTATTGGGTTTTGGTCACAAAATGTCGATCCTTTTCACATAATCCGCACTGGACAAGGCTACTGTCAAAACCACATTGATGTCTAAATGAGTTTCAGCCTGCAACGTTATGCGTCTGACATTTACATACGTGTACAAATTGGGATCAGCATCGATTGGTGCCTTTGGGAATAAGATCCTGATGTGTCGGCAGAAATTGCAAAAGAGTAATAACATAAAAGTCTTCATTAACCAGTTGCAAATGCATGCAAGGCTGAATTTCTCTCATCAGATCCACCAAAAAAGTAGTAATGTCAGCAGTGTAGGAATTGATCGGACCTATTGATCGGCCGGAGGCATATCCAGCCCTAATGCAGCTTTTAATAACATTGGATACAATTTGAATGCTGGTCATTCAGGAGAATGAAAAAAGCGTTGAAACCCAATGAAAATCATTTTCCTTTCCAATGGTTTATTATCCGTTTGGTGCTTTTTGATCTCCTGTTCATTTACTATTTTTATTATTAACACTAAGGCAACCGACCGACCACACTCGGGAATGATGATGATGATGATCATTACTTCCATTCTAGTCTTGCCAATTCCCTAAGCAATCTACTGTAGTTTACTATGGCACGAATGCACTGAAGTTCATTTTAATACAATGCGATTAAATATACTCTAACATGCCTTGTTACACTAATCTATAGTAATGCTACTGCTGCAATGGGCTATTATTATCTGTAATATACGCCACTACAATCATCAGCACTGCTGGTATCATTGCAGGTCATCATATTCAAATAGTTCATTAGGTTCAATATTCAAATGCCAATATTGGCAATGATAAGTGAGGGTTTAGAACAATGGAAGTGTAGCAGGAAGTCAGTTGATTCCCCCTCATAAGGTTGATTAGTCCTTCCATTTGCTAGGGGAAGTCCTTGAATAAGTTAGAACCTGACCAAGGCCTTGCATGGTTGAGGTAATAGTTAAATCGGACTCCTGTGATACCCTGTGACCAAACTTGTTGTAACCATACTATAGGTGTTGTGTCAGTTTGAATGTACTAAACAAGGATGTTTTCCAATAACAAAATCCTATTCAAACTACATCTTCTAAACAAATAACGCAGACATGCTTAGGTCTTGAATCCCACTAGACCTTTTTGTCAAACATGTAGCCCGCAGACTGATTATAAATGACCCACTATAGCTCACAAAATTTTTTCTATTTGGGTAAAAATCAAGTTAAAAATAAAGTCACTTGCCAACTTGCTAGCTATTTATTCGTATTATACATTTGATCATTATTTATTATGAGTATTCCATAATAAATTTTGATAAAGTTATAATTTTCAATAAATTTATTAAGTCATTGCTTTTGAGTTTACTGGCACGTCCCTCCGCTTCAAGAATAGTTTATTTGGTGGCCAATGATGTTAAAAGGTTGGACAACGCAGCACAAGATATACCACAAGCAGTCAAATAACTGTCAATACTTTTACATTTACATCGTTGATTGATTTGAATGCAGCTAAACAAAGCCTCTGTCTAAATAACATATCTGCAATTATCAGGACAACCTGGAAAATTCCGTTCTAAATCAAGATAGATCATCTGTACACTCATTCCATTCCATTTGGATGTCGAAAAACAAGATAAATCAAGGCAGTAAATACAGTCGAGGACTGTTCCAGATGGCAAAAACCTGACTGATGTACCGAGGTTAGCTATAGCACCAGATCAGGTTATGTTGTTACAACCAGACTGACTGCTTAAGAACTTAGAAAGTCCTGGTAGTGGTATGCTGGGTCCATATGTCAGCCACTGTAGGCATTTCAGGTCAATACCATTTCCGTTGTTTTGACCCAATGCATTTAAAGTAGATTATCATTAGTATAACCAACATCATCTCCTCATTAGCTGCGCATGGAATGACCTTGGCAATTATACACTTTATTAGTCACTGATACTTGGTAAGTGAGTTAGTTAAATGAATATTTAAAAGTTTCCTAGAGGTGCTGCCCACTTGCCAAACTGATGTTAGATCTAATTCAGAACCAATTCCTTCATTAGGAGTAATGCCCAGATAAACTGGAAGAGTTACTACCACTTGTTAGCTTTCATGCATGCGAAGGATCAAATAATGTTCGTCCAAGAAGGAGCACTGAGGATGAGGAATACACTTATATACATATACAATATACATATTGTTACATGATTGTCTCTATCAGGTCGTGTAAGAAGTGCCTTTAAACCCTTTGAGGCACTTAGAAACTCCCCAACACCAAGAGTTGAATTCAAGAAAAGTAAGCACTGAAAGAGTACAAACCATCTTGTCCAACCAAGCAAACACAGGCTGCAATCAATGCACTGCTATTTCATTTTGCACAAAGATGATATCATGAGTGGCATGCTCTCAAACAACTGCAAAGTCCCAGGGATTTTGCTTTGATCTGAGGAGAAACTATAGGCTACAGTCACAGAAGTGCTGTAGCTGCTTTTAATCTGTCTAAGAGCACAACATTACTTTCAATGAGATGAACAAAAGCTCCCTTTGATTGTCAGTCAAGTTACTCAATTCTTCTGACCAGTTGCACCACCATCAACACCATCACCAGATACAAGCTAAGTGCAAGGCTAATGTCAGAACTATCTGGTCACAAACGACATTGTTACAATCAGATAACTCATTGCACCATTGATATATCGAAGTGGCAATAAAGCACAAGCAATCTGACTCGTCAAGTGTACATACAATCTAAGTACCAACCCTGATAAATCAAAGACTACAATTTAGTCTTCTAAGAAGACAAGAAGATGCCTGATCATATGATTATCTGAAATGCATGGTCCACATTTCATATAATACAGTGTAACATATTACCACAAAAAATTAGAAGGCATGACCAGATTAACCCTTAGGCTCCACCCTTGTGTGTTCTAATAATATTTTGAGTAAGACAAAATGTATCTGGTCTTAATGTTAAACACTTGCTGTAAGCTTTATTCCACCCTAGCCAAAACAATTGGTCTCTGACTGTAGGCCACAGTGGCTGTGCTGCTTTGCCAGACAACATCAAAGCAGTAAAACTCCTATAAGAAGGGAAAGACAGAAAATAAATACAACTGATTTTCCTATTATGTATTGATATATTTATTTAACACCAGTATATGACTCCATGTATTTGTTTATGAAGGGTTTCCTGAAGGTCATACCTAAGGACGATTTCTGCATAGGCTAAGAGTGTTCACCCAGCGTTTGTTACTAGATAATATCAGTATGTTCTGGAGACATTAATCTCTGCTATTGCCAGACATTGCCTTAAAGACTGTAACAAACCAGGGACAATAATGGATTGCGGCCAGTGGTAAGTAGCATGCGAAGCAATTAAGGCCAACGACTTAGCCAAGGAAGAAGAAGAAGAAGAAGAAGGGTGAGCTGCCAGGCGCATAAATCTAAATCGACCCCAGTCTGAAAGATTCTACAGACAATTATCTGAGTGGGAACTTGAGGAGCATCGCTTGTAAACATGGCAATTGTCGAGTTAATGGAGCCATTTAAAAGTAATGGACAATCTTGTTCAGAGGATCTGATGAAATAGAAGAGATCAGATAAATGCACTTCCTCCTCCTTCATATCTTCCAACCACTCGAAACACTCTCACTTCTAGTTCTGAGGCAACACTTATGAACCTTGTTTTGACCGTCAACAAAATACACTGCTCCTCCTAACAGCTCTACATCCCACTGCTTGGCCACTTCTGTTTGCTTCAAACACCTTCTGTCCTTTTTTCTGACTCAAAAATCACAATCTCCCTTATCAGGGCACAGTCCTGAAATTGGCTTTTCCAAACGTCTATACTTGTAGCTGCTCTGTAAGAACCCTTTCAGATCTCTTCAGTTTCTTTGAAAATTTCTGTGCAAGAGAATAGACTCAGTTTGCAGAACTTATTTTATGCAGGAAGCACTAAGGGGAATACAGAGAGATGCTAAGTGAAAAATCAAAACTCAAGAATCATCTGTATTGAACTTTGATAAGAGTTTTCCAAGCATCTAAAGACTGAAAACCTTCTGCAGAAAGAAGGTTCATATTCAGATGTTTAGCTTTTATTTATAACACGAATACTAATCTGCACCAGAATAGGCTCAGATCACGGCAACACATCTCTGTTGTTAGGATATCTTCAATACAGACATAGCTTTGCAAATGCAAGTTCTATATTTTAACATAATCTAATCAAATGACTCCTATAGGGCTGCAATCACAACATACAATTACAAGGCATCTAGCGACATAAATCGCTATCAACACTCATCTGCTATCCCAAATTACTATCACTTGAGAACGAAGCCATGTCTACATAAAAAAGGAGGCCATCAAATGTCACAGGAAATTATCCTGACTTTGCAAATACACTGCAACACAACTGGAGCTATGAAGGCAGTTCTAACATATCACACAAACGAAACAAATGGATTATACAAAAATCTTTGGCGAAATCAAATGCACGAGCTTTCCTTTTGTTCAGACAGAGCATAATGGTCTGTTAAAAGCATAGATGAGCCTAAACATGTCTCTGAAGGTACAGTTCCGGTTACAAGAAAAGAGTTTACATTACACACAAGCGCATGAAAAAATTTAATCAGGCCATCGCAATATCAGTTCAGGCTGAAAGCTGTAAAAACTAGTTAGGACCCAGGCAAAAGTCTGCACAATGAATGTTTGAAATCACTATAAACTGTAATGTTCTACTAGTGGATGATCTGCTATATTTAACTGGCGATGCTATGATCTGGTCTTCATATCCAGACTAGAAACGTTGCACAGATCAGATCTATTCAAAAGCTGTTGCAATTGGTCCTATTAACAATTGGTCATTAAAACTCGTTCATGGATTACATAACATATAAAGATAGTTTACCTTACCTCGCTGCATTTTATCTCAACTTAACTTTCTTTCTACACCAATTGTGAAACTGAAAACATAAAAATGTACACATTTTCCTGTATTTATATAGCACCACTACTACATGACAAGGCATTAATTATTGATACAACGGGTCTAAGATCTTAGTCATTGGAGGCGAGAATCTGTGCATTTGAATTAGCAGGAAAGTGATCAACCAATCAGCTGCTGTGCTCCAGAAAGCATATAAACCAGCCGACAATAGAATAAAACACCTATTTAGCCGGATTTTAGTGACACTAATACTAGTCAGAGGAAAATGAAACACGTTCCAGTTTTGTAGGTACTTTCTTTGTCACTGTAAAAGGCCAGACAATAGATGACCATTCAAATAAAGAGGAAACCAAACAATAGATGCAACCTTCCTGACAAATGATGCTGGTAAATCATTGAAAATTTATGTATATCCTCTATTCCTCAGTCAAGAGTGGCCAGAACTTGTAAACTCGGTCTAACTTTGAAGCATCTGAAGAAGAAGAAGATGAAAGAGGAAACAAAGAACAGAAACAAAAAACTTACAATTTACAAATTTTACAGAATACAAGGAATCAATTACTGTTTCATTTGCAAACAGCCTGAATGTATGTTTGTGGAGAAAATGTTCATCAAGAAAAGTGTTCATCAAGAAAAGTGTTCATCAAGAAAAGTGCTTATTGAGAATTGTTCATCGAGAATAGAGTTCATCGAGAAAAGTGCAAGAATAACACAGTCCCAGTCATGGATCAAAACTGTGAATTTATTTGACTTAGCAGCTCAAATGTAAGTCTTTCATACCACATCATAGGTTTGACACTCACTACATCATGTGACACTGGTGGCTGTTAGTCAGTAATTAGTAATATCTATGGTGCCTGTTTATAATCCAAAGACAGTCCATCAACTGAAAAGGCAATGATCAGATCATAATATCCAGAAGACAGAAGATCAGACTGTAGTCGAGTTTTAAAAGTAACACTGTTTAAAGAACATTGCTCAGCTTCGCTTTGCCTCACTGCCATAGACACCGTCGCCATAAGAAGCAGGAAAATCTTCAGTTGGAATATTTTCCAAATAAAACTTTCTTCACTATACATTAGGGCTGTACCGAATATTCGCTTCGTATTCACTTAAGAGCTGAATAGTGAGCCAGAATAGTAGCGGTCGGACAAAATACGAATAGCGGTCACTTGACATCTGTTTCTTGCGACGACTGCTATATCCAGTGTGTTGGAGTAACTTTCTACTGACCGGAGCACTGTATCGCAGTGTCAACCATCTCATTTCTAAGTTTAGTTAAATTAGTCCTATTCCTAGTTTACGCAGACTGGCAGAAGTATGCCTAAATTTATATGTAGTTTACTGCTTACTTTTAGTTAATGTACTAAATTTACTTAACTGAAACTTTTGCTAACATTTGAAATTTGTCGGTAGACCTGTTTTGTACACTATTCATATTCGTATTTGGTCGAATAGTGAAAATAACCTATTCGGTACAGCTGTAGAATACATGTTCAATTGTATCATTTCATACAATGGATCGTATCATATCACATCGTATCCGAGAATTAATAAAGCGCAATACTATTCAGAAGTGCTCTCAGCGTATCTCTCATATATTTAATATTTAGCACAGAATCTTCTCTAACATATTAGATATATTTTATTCATTTTCTGCTGTCTTGTTTGCCAACTGTATTTTATTATATTGTAAATATGTCATTTTTAATACAACTTTACTTTCTTAGCTGTAATTCTTCCACCTGTAACTACACATGAGGGCATCATTCTCAATGCCAAATGTAATTATTCACGTATTATAGTTTTTAATATTCTTAAATAGTTTCAGAGTAAATTTTCTCCACCGTCAATTTTCTAAGGTTATCTCACAAGTGTAGCATTTTACGGATATCCAATGTTTACAGCTCCCCTTCGTGATGCTGCTGCTGCTGTTGCTGAGCAAGTTGTTATCTTCCTACAATGAGAGGTCTACAAATGCTTTCCTGGAAGCCAGAAAACACTCGATCCCTACTCATTATTCCCCCACCCCTCTCCAACCAGTTTTATTGGCTTCCCTTGATGGTGATTAATGCAGTGGATGGCAGAGTTCTTCTCTCTTCTGCCGTCTACTATTCATTCCACACAATTCTTCAAGGAGAGGATTTGTTACTTCTTTTAATCACGATGTAATGTAATCATACATCTAAACAGCTCCACTTCAAAGGAACCCCTTATAGTAGTGCATCCAATACTAAACTACCTTATAGAACGAATCACTGCAAAATTCTAATAAATGATTTTCTTTCTTCTCAACATGCATGCTTTTGCAGACGGTTAACTGTTCCAGTCGGTCCTGTGATCATGATAATTGTCTTGCTCCCCATCACAGGATGATGATCATGGTTTTCTTGATCATACTATTGATCATGATCACAGTTACCCTAGATGACAGTGGCTCTGGTTGTTCTATCAGCCTGCTTCTTTTGCTTGTTTGCTCATCAAAACTGGAGTAGTTCCGTTAACTGGATGCATTACCAATTCCCTACATTCATGCATCTCTTATCTACTAACTCTTATAACCTCACTTCAGAATCCTGTCTCTTCTTAATTGCAACTGTAACTCACAAATTTTATATAGCTTTATACAGCTTCATTTCACCAAAAGTAAATCAGAGGCATTCCAAACCTGACAACACAAAACCATGATCAAACAGAATGTTTACAAGTGCTTACGGAAATGAAGTAAAGAAAGTCCCAGAAGCTCAATGGATAGCAGCAAAAACTGCTATGCTGGGCCATGGAAGTTCTGGTTGGAAGGACAACCAGGTCAAATAATTATGCAGTAATGCAAAAACTGTGGCCATAAATGAAAGAGACTGGGACACATGACCCTCTTTATCATATGCTCTTCATCAAACTATATTTATTATATCTTTATTTATTAGACAAACTGACATACTGTGTAAGTTACATGAGATGCAATTTGGTTGCCTTCTGCATAGGGTCCGAACAATGTTTATTTCTACGCTAGATTGTTATCTTTTAGTTGTAGCTTTATCAGTAGCTTTAAATTTATAAAAAAATCTGTGAATATAGTTCCTATTCGCTTTTGTTGGGAGACTAAACTGTCCAAAAATTCTCTCAGTTGAACTCTTCATACCTACGACAACCTTCCGGCGCTGACATGTCATCCCACTTTATTGGCCATTTGGCAGAATTGTCTTTTACCTAAAACTGCTTTCATGTTTTAATTATGCCTTAGTAATGCCTTTACTTAAGAAACCTGAACATATACAGCCTGCGAAGCTTTAAACTTTTCTTCAACATAATTAATATTTCACAGATTCACTAATGTCTCTTCCTTTAACAGATTAATAAGGATATTACTTCATCTCCCAATATCAGTCTTTACCAGTTAACTTATCGCAAAAGGATATACCTCGATCCTCGTTACATTGAACAAAATCCTATCATTTATTTAGATGGGCCTCTCAATATGCCTCAACCACTAATAATGTCCTACATCTAATTCAACCAATAGAGTCACCTAGCGAATGGAAGGACTAGTCAACCTTATTTATTTATTTATTCTGAAATTTGATATCACCCTTCTTCCAACATTTTTTGCTCAGAAGTGCTCGCACCTCGACGGTGCAATTGCAGCTGCACTGCAGAGCAATTGTGCGCAGAGGACTTGCTCAAGGTCCATACACAGTGACTCCCCAGACGAGGGTCGAACCCACTCACTCAGGGCACACTGAGCATTACGGACTGACTGCGCTAACCAATCAGCCACTGTGCCACACAAACAACCTCATAGCGATAGTAGGAATCTCTCTCTAGTTTCCTACTGCTCTTCTTGGAAAAATTGATGCGTAATTCGTTACTCTATGCCATCTGCAATAATATGTGACGTTGGTCTGACACCCGCTGATCAGTCCATCAAGGTACAACTCTGAGTGCCTCCTTTCAGTGCAAACATGGTTCTCCCTCAATGAACCATGTATACAAAGAGATTGCTTTGAAAACTCTCAAAGCAATCATATTTGGCATCTGCTAATGCTCATGTTCATTTCTTTCTCATTGCAGCATAGATCCTGGGGAACTACTGCTCAGCTGGTGATAACCCAGGACAGTAATCTCACACTTTCAACACTCCCAACAAACCTTAAAAAAATCTTGTTTCTATCATACCACAACAATATCTTGATACCAAACAAAAAACAGCATCAAAATTCTGTTACTATCACATCAAGGTGTGCTCTTACCAAAGACATGCCACATATTATAGCTTGCTCTTTTGTCTGTTCTTGCATTGATCAAGCCAGCTCAATTCTGCTGGCATCACAAATCTTAAAGGCTTCAATGTAGGGCCTATACAAAATTCTCACATTGTGAAGTGTAGCTGCCAATAAACTAATGTCAGCTACAATAAACTACTCGAATAATGTTGAAAATATAACCAGAAAAGGTGTTCAAAACAGGTCGTTCAAGTTAGCAGTTGCAGTTGCCAAGCAGGCAAGGAAATGGCACTTATCTGCCCACACTGTTTTAATATTATTCTCCATTGTTCCTCTGCCAATTATGTAGCTTCACTGCCACCTGAGTCTGTCCAGTTTCATGCGGTTCAAACAAATAAAGTGGTGAACGTTGTGAATACCATTGACAGCTCAATTGGTCACAAAAACTCATTCTGATTCACATTTTTAAGGTAAAACAGTTAAATAATATGACCTCTTAGGGTAAAACCTAATTATGCCATTGACCTAAATTGCAAAATTTATTCATCTCAGCCTCCAGTTCATTAATTCAGACCGTTGCGTTAATGCAACTTTTATAATGAAACCAACTGCTACTACTGGAACCGTCTGTACATCAGAACCAGCTGTGAACAGACAGGCTAACAAGAAGAAGTAGTTACAGCAAATAAGGTCAATCTCCGATCGATAAAAATGTAACCAAGCAAACAAGTAAAATAGTAAGTAAGTTTCAAGTGCATAAATAATTGAATTGCTCTTAGCAGTCCTACACATAGTCTTTAAAATGTACCAGAGTATTTGAAACTCAATATAATATAAAAATTTCACATTTGTCACAGATAGGGAGCACAAAAAAATTGAAACACAAATACAGAGATTAATAAACAACAGTCAAAAAGAATTGAACAGAAATTAAGTTTTGATTATTAACTACAAACTCAGACACCTTCTGACCTTAAAACAGTTTTAAAAAGTAATTTCACACATAATGCTACTCATCCCTCAGCCGATTTCTGGCAGTTCTCTCTGTTTTGTGAGAGTTTTATTAAGGCACTTATGAAGAAGGAAGGACCAGCGCTAACACCGCAGGATCTGCGCTGTCTCTCCTTTTCAGCTTCTAATACAGCTTCAAAGACCTGACATCAAAGAACCTGAAACAGGTAAGCTCCAACCAATCAGGTCTTCTTAATTAAAGCTCGGCTTAATGTCCTTCCTGTAATTATAGCTATAATTGAACTTGTATTTGGTTACCTTCTTTTTTCCGTGGGTGCGCTGTAGCTGTGAAAAAGGTACAGCCGCCTGTCACAGAATCAAAGAACAGCTCATCCTACTCAACAGGATTAGACACCAAGCAGCTTGTTAGTGAACTATTCCAAGTAACTCCATCACCCAAAGTCATTAATACCAGCACAGTCGTCGTCGTCGTTCGTCATAGTCATCATCACTTTTGTCACCAAGCAGCTTGTTAGCGAACTACTCCAAGTAACTGCATCACCCAAAGTCATTAATACCAGCACAGTCGTCGTCGTCGTTCGTCGTAGTCATCATCACTTTTGTCACAAATATATGTATTGGCTTGGGAAGCCACTACGCACAACTCCATCTGCTTTGCACATTGTCATCATCACGAACAACCGTCTGTATGTGAACAATGGAAACAGGTGATCATCCTATTATCTCTTGATTCTCTTCCTATCTAGATAGGATTTGCAATTCATAAGGAAAGTTGTCGAGGTGTATCTGAAAATACGATGCTTCCCACAAATTATTTGGTTGGCAGATCCTCCAAACATACGACTATCATCTTTCCTTGGCTATTCATGGATAAAAGCACATTTTACCAACACTTGAAAACTGTTCGATTGCAGAGGCAATGGGCTTAGAACATTGTCCAACACATCGGTCTTTATATAAAATCCTAGATCTGAGTAACTGAATGAATAAATGACTGACACTGAGCAACATGAAAGACCTCCTCGTCGTGCAGATAATGAAAACAGCATAGTTGTGAATAGCAATGGAAATGCTCGACCTTTTCACTCAACCTCATCGATTGCCACTCATCTGTGCAGTGTTCTTATATAAAACTAGCTCATCACAAATACGTAGGGCAGAAGTTAAGGTCTCCCCTGCTTTACAATATGACTCACATAACACCTATCTCAGTGTCACTGAAACTGTGATGTACGATAAGGTATGGCAGTATCGCAATCACACTCATAGTCAGCATAGAGAGAGCTTCTGATTGGCGTGACCCGTCAAAAGAGAAACCGACAAAAGAGCGCCGACAAAAGAGTGCCCGACAAAAGAGCGCCGACAAAAGAGCGTGGCGACTAAAGAGCGCCCGACAAAAGAGCCCCGAATACACAGAAGAGTACAGTTAATCTGGGTTATTTCCATCAATCCCGCTTCCGTTTGAATCTCATCTTTTAATAAATCAGGTCTGTGGTTAGACTGAATTATTCTCATCAGTCCAGCTTCTAGTTAAAGCATTCTTCTAATTATGCTCAACAATTGATGCTCAGAATTTTGCCAATACAGATGCGCCATTTGTCGGGTGTTCTTTTGTCAGGCGCTCTTTTGTCGGGCGCTCGTTTGTCACCATACTCTTCTGTTGGTGCTCTTTGTCAGGCGTACTTTTGTCGGGGTGTCTCTGATTGTTTATATATATATATATATAATATATATATATTTATAGTTTATATATATATATATATATATATATATAACACAGCATTATATTGCAAATACAATAAATGATGTCTCTGTATTTTAGCTACACTACTCCATACTCACTAGTAGATCATGACTAACTTGTTCTTTATGACAGTGAAAGTAAATGTCACAGTCTAATGCCCTCAAAGGCACCCAGCTGTTGTAGGTTCACTTATCCTTTCTGCATCAGGGCCACAAAGAACACTATTTACTTGTAGACTTTATAATTTTCATTGCCTAATCTTATACAAATTCAGACAGCACTCAAACTTAGCTAAAAAAAAACTTCTAAAAGCTTTCTTCCCCATAACAGTAGAAACTGAGGTCAATACAATGTTCAAGAATGTTGTAATGACTGGCTGATATAGGATATCTCATTAAACAAAGAATACAGTCTAGTAATTAGCCATCGTATTAGTAGGCAATATAACCAAAGTTAGATAATAAATACTACAGTATTGTATTGTAACACAATCTGTACTTAGTGTACTACCGTGAAACTTTACCTGCTTTACGCCACACAGGGATACCACGTTATATACTACATGATAATATTACTAAGTACTCTAAGATGGAAAAAATCTTATAAATAAGTCAAACATTACTTCTGCAGCATCAGTTGCCACAGAATAAAAACCAATCCATACTTTAAATATACTTTTCTTCATACAGATGGTCCTGGCTATCAGCGTCTGCAATCTCATTACGATACGCTTTGCCATTGCCAGGAATAACATTTAAGATAGAAGGAAGCAGATGGCGATCAGAACCATCAACAGTTTCCTGGCTCTGCAATTATTGCGCAATTAAAAAAAGAAGACTGTTCAAATGGCATCATTGTTCTTCTTTGCCATACGAAGGTTGCCCTGGTTTTACATCGCAGCTGCTTTTGCTGAAAGCATTTCCCAATCAACAGTGACAACCACTGAGGAATAATCTTGCGACAATAATACGCATTCACAGCACAAAACTTTGTCAAACCAGAAGAAACCTGGATGAAGAGATTCACTAATCTAATGAAAATAACACTGAGTCCTATAATGGATAAATGTTGCACATCTTAGGGGTCAAGCGATGAATATTGTGCCATCATCTCCAACTGATGAGAAATTCTAGCTACAAGTTTATGAAGATGATAGCAATTGATGGAGCACAAGTAAAAAGGAGGTACGGCATCATGTTTACATGGACACAATTACAATATAGTTTATCATCAGAAGACAATAAAAATAAATGATAATGTAGTACTATGGTAAAGTATTAGCACCACTATTGAGAGGTACATAAAGTGTCTTGATACAAGCATGCGTGAATGCACGTAAATCTTCATTCATACATATGTAGGCCTAATGGCACACATACATCTTTAAAATCAGCCACCAACATCTCTCCACAAATAGATTCTTACTACTGATATAACCCATAATTATCATCACTAGCACCATTTTATAGTTAAGGACACTAACTGCTCATACTTCGCAACTGTGCTTAGTCATAATCTATGAAATCCATTCTAATTAAATATGAATTTGAAATGATGCCGGCCGCATTACAGGCTCAGATTTTCATCATGGCTGCCAAGATATCTACAATTAGATTATATAAATATACATATAATTATATGTATATCGTGATGAGAAATAAGACTTATTAATAAACCGTCCAGAAATCAAAAAAGACCCCTCTCCTTTTCATATAAACCATTCCAAGAGGCAAAAGCAACAACTAAAAGTCAAAATTCCCAAAGACCAGCACAGAATTGGAGAAAATGGATGAATACTGCACAGCTGAGGCTTGGTTCTTTGTTTCATTTTTCCTACCACCCTCCTTTCTTCCTTCCTTCGTTGGTCGCAGAGAGCCATGGATGAATGTAATTAATTCTGGAGAAATGACGACAGTTCTGGCATGATCGAAGACCGGGTTTTTGACTGTCTTCAGCGACAGTGAATGGCCGCTGACAGTGACCGATCGCAGTGTCAGTGAATACGGACAGAAAACAACGTCGGTCAGGGTAAATAATGTCGCAGCATTCTGACATCCTGAGGCAGAACTAAGAGGGGTAATACAAGATTAAAACCCATTTGTTACCTGAGGATGTAGGCTGACAGAAGACAAGAATAGAAAGCTATTCATCACCTTTAAAGACTCTTGCTTAGTCTCTCGTCGTCTTATTGATCCGTAGTAAATAGTGCAAACTCTGAGGCTTCTAAAATTAGGCCTAAGTGAAGATGAGTGGAAAAGAGGAAAGAAGGTAGGACTACTAAAGGGAGGCACAGCTAATAGGTTGCATCCGATGACACAAACACTGCAATGTCTTTTAAAGAAGCAGCCTTTCGGCATATACAGCTGGGAAAATCAATGGTCATCCAGTGGCCTCTAACCTGCCACATAAAATATTGCCCTCCTCCTCCTCGTCCTTTTCTTCCATCACACCCAGACATGAATTGCCTGTCGATCTCTAGATTAGCCACTGATCAAGTCATCTAGCTATCAGTCATTCTCAAACACATTCAATTGTCTAAGTCTCATCGATCTTCCAAACACTCATCTATCCAACGGTCCAATTGTTCAACCACCCACCACCCACCCATCCATTAATCCATCCATCCATTCACCCACTCAGAGGGACATGGAAAGAGCCTGCCATCAATGCATCCACCTACCGACCAATCCACCCACTCATCCACCCACCCATCCACTTGTCCACAACCTACTCTGGTAGAGACAAGCAAATTGCCGTCAATCCATTCATCAGTCAGCCTGCTTGGTCTGTTGGTCAGTCCCTCCTTTAACAGCACCGACATTAGTCATATTTTCCAATATTGGGTACATCTGTCTGTCCACATTTCTTGGTCAGTCGATCGCTGTTGCAAGGGACCAGAAGAGCATTCAAAAAGACATCTCACACACATGCACACCCACACACAAGCATGCACGCACGCACACACCCACGCACGTGTACACACGATCATGAAAAGCACCACCGTATATAATATCCTGGCCCATATACTGAGAAATGCTAGTAGCACCGATCTCAACTACATCTTATCTCCAAATATTTCACTTGAAGACAAACTCAACCAAATCTGAATCTAAACCGTAGTAATTGTTCCTCAATGAATGAAACCAATGAAACAAACAGGAAGACACGGATTTCATAATTCAACATACATCAGATTGAGACTGTGTTTCAGATTATAACATACATCAGATTACGACAGTGTTTCGGATTACAACATACATCGGATTGCGACTGTGTTTCAGATTATAACATACGTCAGATTACGACAGTGTTTCGGATTACAACATACATCAGATTGCGACTGTGTTTCAGATTATAACATACGTCAGATTACGACAGTGTTTCGGATTACAACATACATCGGATTGCGACTGTGTTTCAGATTATAACATACGTCAGATTACGACTGTGTTTCAGATTATAACATACATCAGATTACGACTGTGTTTCAGATTATAACATACGTCAGATTACGACAGTGTTTCGGATTATAACATACATCAGATTGAGACAGTGTTTCGGATTACAACATACATCAGATTGAGACAGTGTTTCAGATTACAACATACATCAGATTGAGACAGTGTTTCAGATTACAACATACATCAGATTGAGACAGTGTTTCAGATTACAACATACATCAGATTGAGACAGTGTTTCGGATTACAACATACATCAGATTGAGACAGTGTTTCAGATTATAACATACATCAGATTACGACAGTGTTTCGGATTACAACATACATCGGATTGCGACTGTGTTTCAGATTATAACATACGTCAGATTACGACAGTGTTTCGGATTACAACATACATCGGATTGCGACTGTGTTTCAGATTATAACATACGTCAGATTACGACTGTGTTTCAGATTATAACATACATCAGATTACGACTGTGTTTCAGATTATAACATACGTCAGATTACGACAGTGTTTCGGATTATAACATACATCAGATTGAGACAGTGTTTCAGATTACAACATACATCAGATTGAGACAGTGTTTCAGATTACAACATACATCAGATTGAGACAGTGTTTCAGATTACAACATACATCAGATTGAGACAGTGTTTCAGATTACAACATACATCAGATTGAGACAGTGTTTCGGATTACAACATACATCAGATTGAGACAGTGTTTCGGATTACAACATACATCAGATTGAGACAGTGTTTCGGATTACAACATACATCAGATTGAGACAGTGTTTCGGATTACAACATACATCAGATTGAGACAGTGTTTCGGATTACAACATACATCAGATTGCGACTGTGTTTCAGATCACACAACAGCAAAGAGCACTTTTATGTTTCAGTCATCCTCAGATAAAACAACAACCTATCTATTATTAATCACAACATTCAAAAACTAGTAGCCAGGTATGCGTAAACTATTGCACATACAACTCGCATTGTTTACAGTCACTTTCATCATCATCATCAACACAATCCTAAGTTATTACTTTGCTGCTATGATCATGTTGTCATAGTCATCATCATCATCATCACAAAAATCATCAACACCATCATCATCATCATCATCATCATCATCATCGTCGTCGTCGTCGTCCTCACCACCACCACCACCACCACCACCACCACCACCACCACCACCATCATCATCGTCAACTTCTGCATTACAAGCAAAGACTTTATAGTAGACTGCATTGTCACCCAGACTTATAAAGAAGCCTTACAAATAGTTGGCAAGATTACACATAGAATTAATTTTCTTATTGATAGGAGATTGTCGTCTATACCTGGCTGGATGTGGAGAATTTGCTCATGTAGTAGGATGAATTGCTTCTGAGGTCGGGCACAGCCATTCTCTCTCAATCCATCAATCAACACAAAGCGCTCTACACTCTCTGAAAGAAGAAAATTACACGAAACCATAATTCATCTAGCACCAGAGATTCTGTCCATAAACATAGTCATTCAAAGAAAAACATCAGGACTAATTCTTTGCCAGGAAGTAAATAACCATACAAATAGTTGTCTTGAACGCTCCATCTCAGGTCTGTTTCATGAGGTGGTACAGCAAACAAGCAACTCAACATCCTTGACATTGTGAAATCATCAAAGATTTCATAGGACAAACTTTGCAAACTTACAAACTTCTAAATCTTACTGTATATGCATTTCATAGAAAATATCTTGATACATAATGAATCACCGTTAAATGGACAGTTGTTCCACTCAATGGATGAAACAAACACTTAGATAGATATTAGGTTTACAACAATAATAAAAATCATACATCATACGTGACTTGTTTTCAAGCCACCTACCTGACAACACATTAGGCATTGTGCGGCATCACAGAAATCTGTTATTCACACAAAAACCTAAATCCCAAGAAGCAATGATCACCTATGTACAAGTTATAACATGTCGTTAACTTTAGAAGTAAAAAATATAAAGAAGAGTTGCTAAAAATTCTTAAACCCTACAAGAGAACATACTACAATCAATACAGGTACAAAGGGAAACAGATTATAATCGGTTTTGATGATGACACCTATATCTACACATTAAGTGTATTGCCTCTCAACTCTCAAGTATCTTGCAAGGTCTAATCTATGCATGTGCCAGTCTTAATGATTGATGTTAATATCATCAAGTATTCGCAGTTAATCAATAAGCAAACAGCGCTCAGATAATATAAGAAGAGTGACCATTGGTGAATTACTGCAGACACACAAATCTCAACCAACGAATTCCTGTCCAGAGCAGACAGTAGACACCATGTTTGGAGATCTTGAACAACATAGCGGTAAAGATAAGGATCGACACCAATGACAAGACTTCCAATACACGAACCCCAACCACTCCTGCCAGTGCCTCACAGATGCAACCATACAACTGTTGCAACCGGACCTGTGGTGGGCGACATCATTTGCAGCCAACATTGGTCCTAATGGGGCACCACAGCAGAATGGTTAGCAGCAATCCAAATGTTTGTCTTCCCAACTGGAGATTGACGCTGTTCACCTAGCAACCTGAAACACCTCAGACTGGGTGAGTTCAATTGGCATGCCAGACAAATGATGGTGAAAAAATCATTTCACTCATTCAACAATAGGTTACATTAGAAGTCTGAATTAATTAATTTCTTTTTAGCAAAAAACCTTATCTCACCAAAGAAACACACGGCCATCAGGTGCACCGTAGACACTGACAATGCATGCCTTCTTAGACGAAGGTCCAATGGTACTGATCAGGCAACAGTGAACACTTTTCTCCTGTGAGTATATGTTCAGCACTTTCTTTTGTAGCACTGGTGCATATTTTTTAATGAAGCAGCAGGAGATATGCATTGAGACCAAGAGCCGGGATAAGCGAGATCCTATCTATGGCTACTGAACAAACACATAAAGAACTTCAACCACCTGCCCCGGTAGGACTAGCGATGAATAGCCATTGACATCACATTGTTCATCATGATTCAAAACTCAAACACAGAGACAATGAAACAATTGATTGACAATAATTCCAACTTCATTCCACCTGAGTTTCAAAGGTGCCACAGAGAATAAAACATCTGGGTTTAGCTGGAAATGACGTAAGGCAGTAAATGAATTTAATTAACACACACAGATATAGCACAGGTTTTACTAATTGCAGAAGCTCTTTGTCTTCAGCTGGCAAACAGTACAAGTTTAATGTTCGTCTGCTCAACGCATCTTGAACGTCTGATTCCAAATCCAAAGAGGAACCAATCGATCGGCAAGCACAGTAACAACAAGCCTAAGTCGCTTTACAAGATGCATAATGCACTCGTCTCCTGATAAAATCCTGCGCACGAATATTAATGGCCATGATCGAGGAGGCCCACTGTTGATCCTACGACTGCACAAGACCAACACCGAACCATGAATTATGGCAGGTCACGAAAGGCACAGCAGAATAGAGGCAAGTACCAAACAAACACAGATAACAGAATCTTGTAGAAAGGCTTTATCAGGTCAAACGAATCAACAAATCTCAAAGCGATTGGAAATGTTCAAACCTTATCAGGATGACTACCTTCTAGTAAGAAGATTTAACGTTTTCAATTTCATTGCAATGTGACGACATAAAGCAATGTGAGTAAAACTCATAAGAAAAGAAATTTTGTTCACATCTGTGATAACCAACATTGAAAACTGTAGGTAAAAAATGTCAGGGCAGAGAGCTTCATATCAGGGTGCCATAGACAGGAAGCCACACCTGGGCACTTGGCGTGACCATAACGCTGCATGTTTGTCTAGAGAATAATTTTGAGCAATTAGTATATCACAAGCAGAAATCTGCTTTGTTTCAATTCTTCAGAATTCTTGAGTGACCTAGTATACATGTGTTTTTGGAAGTATGTTCCTCTTTATCATTGTCTGTAAGTGTTTGGACATTGTTCATTGAGGTCTTAAACGCCACAACGGAATTGTCCATCGTAAAATCGATTCAAGTTAGTAACTGCACAAAGCTTTGGTTGGTAAGATCAGTCGAAATTGTCAGGGCAGAGAGCTTCATTGATTGGATTGGTGGAGACCACTCTGCTGTGGTCAGACTCTACCACCAACTGAAGTCAGCTGGGTAAGGAATGTCGTCCTCCACAGACCCAACGGCAGAGGGAGGCCCAGGTCATCCTCCACAGACCCAGTGGCAAAGGGAGGGCCAGGTCGTCCTCCACAGACACATTGGCAGAGGGAGGCCCAGGGCCCCATGTACAGGATCTCTCACCATCTGTGAGGCACTACTTAGTGTTGAGGCTCATATGTTGTGAGCCTGGTTGTACGCTGTTGCTCTTCTTTTCTGATGCTAGGGAGTCCAAGAACTGTGAACTACTCTCCATCGGTTCAGGTCAGTGTGTGTCTGTCTCTGTGCTTGACAGTGGTGCCACTTCTAGTTATCTCAGCACTTTTTGCTCATTAACTGTGCCCATGGAATTTAACAACAGTTATTCAGGCACAGGAATCACTTCTCTGAGATACTTGAAGGATTCTACAACATCTATATGCATACACCTACGTACACCTGATATTCTATATGAATACACCTACGTACACCTGATATTCTATATGCATACACCTACGTACACCTGATATTCTATATGCATACACCTACGTACACATGATATTCTATATGCATACACCTACATACACCTGATATTCTATATGCATACACCTACGTACACCTGATATTCTATATGCATACACCTACGTACACCTGATATTCTATATGCATACACCTACGTACACCTGATATTCTATATGCATACACCTACGTACACCTGATATTCTATATGCATACACCTACGTACACCTGATATTCACCTGATATATGCATACACCTACATACACCTGATATTCATCTGATATATGCATACACCTACATACACCAGATATTCATCTGATATATGCATACACCTACGTACACCTGATATTCATCTGATATATGCATACACCTACGTACACCTGATATTCATCTGATATATGCATACACCTACATACACCTGATATTCATCTGATATATGCATACACCTACGTACACCTGATATTCATCTGATATATGCATACACCTACATACACCTGATATTCATCTGATATATGCATACACCTACATACACCTGATATTCATCTATATGCATACACCTACATACACCTGATATTCATCTGATATATGCATACACCTACGTACACCTGATATTCATCTGATATATGCATACACCTACATACACCTGATATTCATCTGATATATGCATACACCTACATACACCTGATATTCATCTGATATATGCATACACCTACGTACACCTGATATTCATCTGATATATGCATACACCTACATACACCTGATATTCATCTGATATATGCATACACCTACGTACACCTGATATTCGTTATGCTGCACTTCAGTAAAACACAAATAATATATGCATAAATACATCATCATCATCATTACTTGGGCTCATTGCCGTGGGTGTCAAATGCAACTCGACACATCTTCTCATAATTATACATAATTATGTAGATATCAACTGATTAAAAAATGTGTAGAAAATCAATTATCCTACAAATCCTGATAAAATTGACCATAGTCAATACTATCCAATGCAGAGCTGGTTATTATTTTATCTGCATGTAAACAGGTGTCGTGCACATCATATGTGTAAGTGCGCACACACAACTAGTTAAGATATTAAAACTAGTTAAGATATTAAAACTAGTTAAGATATTAAAACTAGTTAAGATAATAAAACTAGTTAAGATATTAAAACTAGTTAAGATATTAAAACTAGTTAAGATATTAAAACTAGTTAAGATATTACTAGTTAAGTTATTAAAAAACTCCTATATTTTGTTGACCTGCTGTTATTTAAACTTTGCTGTGTAAAGGTAGGCCCAACTAGCGAGATCCCTTGGATCCCTTAGGGTTCTCTTTCTTTTTCCTTATTAATCCGTCTCTTACATAATTTTGTTAAGCTATTATGTTGTACTGTACTGTGCTTTGTTCTCACATTTCATCAAACCAGAAACACTTTTTGTAAAAGAATACAAGTTGGATGAGAACATTTTGTTCCTAGACTTGCATGGAATGCAAATACACAAAATTAGAATGTCACTTGCAATAAGGACAAACAAGAAACAAACAGAAGTACTTATTGTAACCATAGCTATAGTTATACTGTCACCTTGATAAAATCTTACGGATATATTTAAGCTGTCTGTACAATACATTTCAAAATATCTACATTTCTTCCCTTTTCGTCATTGTGGTGGGAAAGCGATGAATAGACAGAAGATGGGTCGAGAAAAATTATACAAGAGGAACAAAAAACATCGCATGTGTGAGCCAAGGGCATTCAGATTCCATCCACAAAAGAATGGACATGATTCTGTAAATCAGACATACACATCCTCTTTGCCACAATATTTACCATCTTTACATTACATTATATTATTTGACACAATGTGCAGTTGCTTTTGATTTGCAATGCTGTACATGCATGCATTTTGCTCATTCTGCATTATCAAATCAGCATTTGAGAGGGGGAGGGAGACAGACAGAGACAGAGAGACAGAGAGAGACAGACGGAGAGAGAGACAGACGGAGAGAGAGACAGACAGACAGACAGACGGAGATAGAGACAGGCAAGAAGTACCAGAACATTGTAATAGCAGTTGCCACTGCCTGACTGACGTGGACCGAATATAAGGTTAGTCTTGCCTTCATTAGACTTTTGCTAACTTCACACAGATGATAACTAGAGGGAAAGAGCAGACAGACAGACAGAGACAGAGAGACAAACAGAGAGAGAGAGAGAGAGAGAGAGAGAGAGAGAGAGAGAGAGAGAGAGAGAGAGAGAGAGAGAGAGAGAGAGAGAGAGAGAGAGAGAGAGAGAGAGAGAGAGAGAGAGAGAGAGAGAGAGAGAGAGAGAGAGAGAGAGAGAGAGAGAGAGAGAGAGAGAGAGAGAGAGAGAGAGAGAGAGAGAGAGAGAGAGAGAATGTCCCATCTATAAAAAAGGTATGATAAGATGACATTATGCTGCTTCCATATATAAAAACTGTTTTGCTGCAAGTATGAATCCTTTGTCAGCAACAATCTAACAACCACACAATCTCAATTCATGGTACTACATTGCAATTGAACAAATCGATCATTTCAACTTAAGAGACAACAGAGTGATAAGGTAATACATGTACAGCTATGTAACGTAACATCATGTACAGATTGAAAGGCAGCTTCTTCTAAGTACATCTAAGATCTTGTAAGCACATGTAGTTGGTGTCCATTCGTGCCATGTGAACCCAGTTACTGCACTTTCTGCAGCAACACCAGATAATCTTATCACACGCTTAAGTGATAACAATATCAGATTACCTGTCCAACAATGAGGCGATTTCCATTTAAAACCACTTCAACTGAAATACCTTTCAGCTAGAGTACAATGCCTCAGCAGAATACTGAGGCATTGTCCGCTGAGCAACGTTTGTAATGTAAGTTAAAAATTACCTACACAGTTAAATACTGAGTACAATGTTTTGGCATCATTTAACTAATGCTTACACACTTTACAGAAGCAGTGCCTTACTTATTAAGCAACATGTCCTTCTACTCACAGTATTCTATGTTCAAATCCTGACACAATCTGCAACTATCCATGTGAGATAGTATGTACGTTGTACAGTGTTTTAAAATCCCGTGATGCCTCCATTTTATTTGTGGGTGATGGGCCAAAAGTAATGACAACAGAATAAGCACCAAGCAGAATACAAATCAATAACTATACCCTTGAACAAGTAAATACTTTCTTGTATCTTGACTCACTCATATCAGAGGAGGGTGACAATGGGAAAGAGATCAGATCATGCTTAGCAAAAGGATATGGCATAGCAACAGGACTCAAAAAGATTTGGCAAAATCATGGAATACAGTTAACAACAAAACTCCGATTGCTGAGGACCTTTGTATGGCCAGTGACCATGTACGGAGTGGAAAGTTGGACGTAAAGGAAAGATGAAGAAACAAGAATAGATGTCTTCGAAATGAAATGTTTGAGACATGTCCTAGGGATATCTTGGAAAGACATGAAGACAAATGAATAGGTGTTGGAAACTGCAGGTGTGGAAAGGAAATTCTTAGGTGTTGTAAAAGAAGTGAAGAAGAAGTATTTTGGACATGTTATGAGGAAAGAAGAGGGAGGTATAGAGAATATGATAATACAAGGAACAATAGAGGAAGGGGAAGACCAAGAACAAACTGGCTGGATAATATCAGAAAATGACCAACCCTTGAATAACACAGATGATGAGGGATACAGAGAACAAGCAGAACTGGAGAAGGATTGTGCATGATGCGGCCTACCTTCGTACAGAAGACGGGTAAAGAACAGAACAGAACAGATGAGCCATTAAGTTGGTTTCAAGCTAGTTTAATTGAAGGCTGCAAATAGAAAGTGTGAAGTAGGATGTTCAAATGGGGAAAAAACAAAACAGTTGAGACACGGATTTACCAAAAGTGAGGAAAAGACAGGAGAAGTCACGAAAACACAGGCAAATAAGAGCAACGTGGCAAACAAGTGGGGAACACTAATGGAACAAGTTTTCACTATACAAGATCCTGACTCTTATAGCGTACTCATGTTATAATAACATAGTGCCACGGCAAAATGTATTTCATGTACATGGCATCAATCAATAGCTGAGATAAGCAACTGGGAGCCAATACCTGCTCAACGTCCACAGTACACGATTACTCCTTCCAGTCAGGTACAAAACTAAACTGGATTTCATGTATAGTATATGCCTCCTCATCAGGCGACTGCAAACGGGATGAAGGACGATTTTCATAGATAATTGCTGCATAAGGTATAAGCACAAGTTCTACACACAGTAACCGATTCTACACAGGTACAAACACAAACGCTGGTGGATAGTCTTTGAACACCATAATCCAATGAGGAACCTTCTGCTGCTCCATTATAATAACGAAGAAGGCATTGATTGATGGTCGCTTATAAGCAAAACTGCTACGGTTGTGTAATCAGATCACATGTCACCACAACATCATGTTCATATTATATATGCATTCATTAATGCTTCTGGCAATGTGAGAAATCACCCATCCAGAACAACTCGATTTAATCCATATTAAATCCTATTCCATCTGCTAACGCTAACCCCATAGCCGTTGCTGATGTTGGTCTCCCAAGACAACTGCTACCCTACCCAACAACCCAAACCCCATTTCCGCTTACCTTGTGTGGAAGTCTGCCGAAAGAATAATTACGCACGAAAGCCATAGTTAATAATCGTCAGTTCAATCCATTCAACGTCGTCGTCGTCGTCGTTTCTGTCAACAAGGCATCATTGTTCCCCCAATCGCAAACGAAGCAGAGCAACAGAATCTCGACGTTGCGGACGCCGATGCCTTAATCTACGCCTGAGTGGGCGCGTGAGTGCTTGCGAATGTGGGTCGTAACAGTAAGTCAGTGAGAGTGGTGTTAGTATACACGCACTACTTAACACTGGCTCTGCTGGATCAGCGGGTATCGGTGTCGAAGTCGTATCGTCGTCGTCGTCATTCGCTCGCCACCTGCAAACACGCCGATCGCAATAAAATCGCAGCTTAATTTGTCGCGCGAGTTATGCACATTGAGAATGCCACACGGCGACCCAGCGGCGACTACAATGGCACAATGATGAGCAGAGATACGGCGCCGCACAACCGCGCGCTCTAGCGGCCAATCCTAGCTTCCTCCTCCTAGCAGTAGGCCGTTGGCGGTCGGGCGGAGCGATCCTCCTCTTCCTCCTCCCCCTCCTCTTCTTCCTCCTCCTCCTCGTGTTCCCACAATCACCACGCTTATGCAATATTCATGAGCCATTAATCAGTGCGATTGATACATAGGCAAAGGCGGCGCGGTCCCAGCGGACGTCGGCTGCGCTGCCAACAATGCGATAACATTCAATAAACATGTCAGCGAAGACAAGATTACATCTTTGCACAATATCCCTAATATTGCTTTCAGACGTCTTTGAAAGTGAACACGATGTAAGAAAAGACCGACCGCTGCTGATCTGTGGGCGAAAAATAAAAGGAGAGAAGGAAAACGACGAGAAAAACTCTGCGAATGAAGAAGCAAATAAGAACTAAGAGAAGAAATCGAGGTAGAATGGAACGCAGCTGCTGCTGCACGCACGAGCAAAGACGTATACACGCACACTTACATAGGCACACACACACACAGACAGTAACGCGGAACGGACACAGACGTGAGCATGCCAAAGAACTGTCGGGCACGGTCACTTAAGCTTACTCAGACGCACGTGAAGAAACACAGTTACGCACATATGCGCAGTCACACGGAGAAAAGCGGCGATAAGTACACGCAAGCAAACGACAGGAAGTCACAAACGGACGATCATGCTCCTCAGGCAGACACAGAAAGAGACGCAACAGCAAACAGGCGAAATACAATACCACAGATGTCTGAAGTTGCTTCCGGGTCATTGGAATGAGGTCATGCATCCGGCTGAAAAGCAACTGAAGCTGAACCAGTTGTAGGGCTACCTGGTGCCAGTCAAGTAGGATGGACGGACAGGGTGGACACGACCTCACATTGAACTAAACAGTTGGTTAATTGGTAAATCAAGACATATCAAACATGGTGATGATTAAAGGCATCATCATCATCATGCCATTAATAATATATATATATATATATATATATATATATATATATATATATATATTCGTTGATTCGAAATCAAACAAACCACAGTATGCTTACATGATATAGTGGCATCAGAGGATAAAAAGTTTAACAGGAGTCGAGTAGAAGGGTAAGAAATATGGTAAGATTTGATACAGCTTGGCAGACATGGACCATGCAGTTGGTACATTTGTATTTTGACAACTTTTACCAGGATGTTCTGACTATGACTAATTCCTTACGTGGATACCTTACGCACGTGAAAGGCTTCCATGGACTATCGGAAGTCGCTGTACATTTTTATCTTCCATCAACATTTCGCCATAGAGTCTTAAGACGCCTTTGCGTCCTTAACGGTGTGCCCCCCACCTTCAGATTTGCACTTGAAGTTGAGTAATCTGCTGCAAATGTAGCTCCGAGTAAAGTTATCTGCTTTGATCCAACGGTCAGCTACAAATTCGAGTTGTCGTGGAGCTCCATCTCCATCTGTACACCTCGACAAGCTGACCTTGGGCTGAATGGGCAGACCACAGATGGCTGTGATGCTGAATGAGGTTGATCTTTGTGTTGACATTGGCAAGAAGGAGCTGGTTGTTCAAGAGAGAGGCTGGTTGCCAAGGAGAGAGACCGAGGGGTATATTGCCACAATTGTCGGGTAAGGCAAGGCAAGGCAAGACAAGATAGGGTAATTACACAGCTTTATGACATAGGCTAAAGACACCATAGAAGTTAGGGAAAATTACTGCAGAATGATGAAGTTCTGGCACAGAAGTAGGTCATCGAGAGTGACAACAAAAATCGAATGGTCCATAAGTATAGCAGATCTATGTTGACAAGACATTCTGACTGATGGGAGAAGATTAAGCAGAGACAAAGAAACATTAGAATAGCATCAAGCTTCTAGTGGGAAACATGTCTCAAACATTAATAGGCAAGAAACGACACACAGAAACACACCGACAAAGGACCGTTAGAAGAGACTCACAAATAAATGCACTTGGAGACATAAGTAGAGTTACAGACACATACGCAAGGCAATGACCAATACTCAAAAATAAATAGACCTAAGTTTAGAGCGATCATCAGTCAAAAGACTCGCAGTGGAATCAAGGGCAGCTACAGGTGAGAGGACTCCAATGGCAAAGGTAGTAGATCCAGTCTATACAGAAGCTGCTAGAGTAAGGGCTAAAAGGGTGACCTGTGTACAGTCAGGATGAGAATGTGTATCACAAGCTAATGAAATAATAGTAAGGAAGAGAAATTACCTCAACGTTGTCAAAGATACTGTCAGCAATTCTTATGCCATACTTAATTAAACAAGAAATTGCCAAGGACATCTCGTCAGCTTATTAAAAGAATTGCTTGGCAATACAAACATTGGATGGCTGAGTTTAACGCTTAAACCCAGAATGTAAAGAAGCTGTCAGAATCAGGAAGATGGATGGACCGGGATGGTGTCATCTTCTACAGAGCAGGCGATGAAACTGGTTTACACCACTCTCTCAGATTGAACAGCAACCTGTAAAAGTTTGCCTGGGTTCATGGATGTTAACCTATCCAATCCTCTCTCCTATTTCTCTTTCTCCTTTGCTCTCCTCTCCGCAATCCTCCCTTCTTCTTTCCTTTTCTCTCACCCCCTTTTCAATGTCACCTGTTTGTGGTCCCGTCAACATCTTTCCATCTAAGTTTAGGTTACTTTTGTTTAAGTCTAAGTAACTGTCAGTGTTGTCTTTTTTTCATTATCCATTAAAACCCACATGCTGACTTAAAAAACTAAAAATGATATGCAAAATATGGCTGTTAATTTAAAGGTTCCTGAAGGCGTACACTGTAAATTGCTTAACAGTCTCATTTGCAGTATGTGCTTGAAAATCGGTGTGATTGCTCTGGAGTCTGCAGTCTGCAGCACTAGTCATCATGTGTAGCCGCTGGGATTTATATGGTGTAAGATGTATTAAAACACCATAACATACATGTAGCAAAGCTTAACATGATTCAGAAAACTAAGCCTATATGTGAGCATCACTAATAAGTAAGTGTTTTAGTGTTCCATCTATCCGAGCTTTATCTTAAGCTTTATCTCAGCATGATGATGGCTTGGCATTCCAGGGATTCGAATTGTCCTTGTAGTGGTAACATGGCGTGATCCTATTTTGTTTCATCCTTGGCTGACACTACTATTTGTGTTGCACCCCAATTTATACCACAGGATCATAGGGGTTGAAATGAACGTGGTGCAGGTTATACTTTATGAGAACGGCACAGCGGCGTTGTCTGCGCGCGTTAAGCGTTGCACAAGCTTATTACGAATGGGTCGAGCCTGACGGCGACGCATTATGGTCATAGCGACACCACGGTCAGGTCGCAGGGACATCGCCGTGGTCGTGATGTAAAATTAACGATATCGTGCTCAGATCTGGAAGCCAATTTTTACGACCTCCAACACGCTTGCAATACGATCATTAAGTTCGCACTATGCTCGACTTACGTCGGTACTACGTTGGCCCCGTTTCTATTACGCTCAAATGCACTCGCACTGCCCTTCTTTCCGTCACGCTCGCACCACGTTTTTTGAACATGTTCAAAATTTTGTCACGCGCTCCACGCTCATGGTGACGGCGCTACGCTCGATCGCGATTGAAATACGTTCATAGATGATCGAACTGCGGTTATACTACGTTCCACACTTTTCAATCATGCTCTACGAGCGTAACAGGAGCGCTGTGAGATCGGGGCCTAGTGTGACTGTGTTTTTACGGTTTTTCACCTGAAATTTAACAGTAAAGGACCACGATCTCACTACGTTCGGCAGCATTCTTGAACCTAGGTCGTTCGTTCGAAGCGTAGTCAGATCGGGATCTTAATGTTGCATTGTTATTCACACGCTCAATTGTCTTCCATCTGACTATTTTCTGTAACAACTTGCATACAATGCAAGTTAAACGGACTTGTCTGCGGTTCCTGGTTTCGTTCCTCTTTGCTTTCTTGAATAATGGTATCACACATGGCATCCATTCAGCCTATTGGTATATCTCCTGGCTCTTTGTCGGTTGGATTCATTAAAAATGCCATGTCTCACATTTTATTCTATTTATCTTCTTTAAGATTACCCAACCCTTACACACATATTATGCATTCATACATACATACATACATACACATATATATGTGTGTGTTTGTGCATGGGTGAGCGCCCGCATGCATGTAGGTCCGTGTGTATGTGTGAACGTCTGGTCATCACTCGTCACTTCATTTGAAAATATTTTGGCCTTGGTATATTCTTCACGTTTTCTTTTGTGAGAACTAATCTAAAATAAACCATTCAGCAGTTCAGCAGCTTCTTCTTCAGTTATAATCTTGCATTGATTGTTCTGTAATGGTCCCACATATTCTCTCCCTTTTTGCTTGCAGCTTTAGTAACTGTAGAGACATTTGTTGTCCTTTATCATATATTGACTTATTGTTAAAAATGAAGGTGCACAGCGTAATGGGCGCCTTGCGTGGCTGCCGACAGTTAAATTCGACTCCTGTAATAACTCGTCTTCATTCGCTCATACTGTTCTTGTAATCATTCTGCGGTTTGTCAGTTTGAAATTAAACGAAAAAATATTTATATTATACTTGTTTTTCTTCCCATTCCTTACTCGCCTTCCTCTTTGTTCCTTTTGCCAATTTTCTCTTTTTGCTGTAATTAACTCTTGTTTGTTCCAGCTGTCTCTTTGTATGTTCTTCTAATTTGTTGAGTGCCTCGATTGCCTCATCCTTTTCCACGCATTGTTTTGAATTCCTCTGGATTTCCGTATCTCCTTGTTAACCCAGGAACGCTTCTTGTTGTTCCTCCTAATGGCCGGTACTGTTTCTTCAACGACCTCCTTCATCCAATATATACAAACTGCTTGCATGATCATGTAGGCTCAGCTCTGCCAATCTATTTGCTAAGATTATTATGTCAGATGACGACGGTCTCAACTCTCAAGTGACGACGTTTCTGCTAATGGCAACTCAAATCGATGCTAATAAGAAGGCCAGGAAATAGCACGCATCTGCTAGCTATTAACTTAACCAAAATCGCAGGTTACCTACCATCCAATCACTTTGGCTGCATTACAACAACATATTTATAGCATTATGTGGGCTATGCATTCATGCATACAAGAGTTTAAAAATGTATGTATGTATATATGTATGTATGTATGTATGCAGGCATGTTTGTATGTATGAATGTATGAATGTACGTACATACATAGATACGTACGTATGTAGGCACATACCTACGTATGTATGTATCAATCAATCAAGTTTCTATTGAACCTAGGCAAGAGTCAAAAAGTAACAATCACAAGGCAATATAATGGTGATTTGACTGGGAGCAATAGTGGAGGAAATCTATAAATCTTATGCCCACTAACCCTAATCCAGCTAGAGGAGTAGTGGGTACCCATTTCATGGTGAATGTAATGAATGTACGTATTATGTATGCATGCATGTTTATAAATGTATGTATGTATGTATATATGTATACATGCTTATATGTCCCAACCATAA